>PXOE01000134.1:0-207992 GCA_003012245.1 Microcyclospora tardicrescens
GGGGAGGGATGAGGACGGGGGAAATGTTTGAACTGGGAAGGCATGAGGCGGGTTGTAATTATGGTGAGAGTCGATAATTCAATGTGGACGGCATCGATGAAGTTGGTGATTCGAAGCCTCGTTGAGGAGAAGCTTCGTGACTCTACCATCTCTATACTGTGGCGATTGTGGATCTGGTGTGCCGCGGAGCACAGCGCTTGGAGCATGGCTATCGAGAGACTTGGAAGGCCATGAAAACTTAGGTACGACCCATTTCAATAAAGCACGATCATGAACCTCAAACCACCTAGGAACGGTCTTTTCATCACCAAATGCTTTGCTTTTGGCTCGGAACAACTGCATACATCTCAGGAATCACCGAAGGTTAATGGGTTGGTCAGGTCAGCTCATCTGACACCGCTAACAGCTCGGTCGACACACGCCGATGAGATCCCAGCGTTGACAGCTCACCTCACCTGTCACCTCGAATGACAGATCCCAGCGTTAACAGCTCACCTCACCTGTCACTCTCAAAGCCCGAGCTGTCACCGAAGATCTTGTCCTCGATGTCGATGCGTAGTCGATTGATGAGGTCAATCCACCAGTGCTAACCTACCTTATGTACTATGCTCTATAGAAGCATGAAAGTAACATATCCCATAGGTGGATGTCTTCTGTTTTGGACGTGGTTATCTGCCATTGGAAATGAATCTTGGTTTACTGGTCGTTTGACCTGAGCTGACGATCCAAACATCTGACCTGACCTACTGGATAGCTGACCTGACCATTCGCATAGCTGACCTGACCATTGAAAGCTGTGACCTGACTATTGAGATATTTGACCTGACCGTACAAACAATTGACCTGACCTACCGAAAACTTGACCTGACCATTTGAAACATCTGACCCGACCGTCTACCTGACCTGACCCAACCAACTACCCGACCTGACCTACTGAATACCTGACCTGACCGATCAAATACCTGATCCGACCATTAAAATATCTGACCTGACCACTGAGAAATCCGACCTGAGCAGTCAAAATCTGGACTGACCGATCGATACCTGACCTGACCGTTCAGATAACTGACCTGACCATAGAAATATCTGACCTGAGCGTTCAAAACTTTGATCTGACCGTTGAGATAATCAACCTGACCATTGGGATAATTGACCTGACCATCGAAATACCTGACCTGACCATTGAGATGTTTGACCTGGCCGATCAGACAACTGACCCGACCATTCAGACAGCTGACCCGACCACTGAAACGACTGGCCTGTCCAAGCAAATATCTGACCTGACCTACCATATGACCTGGCCCAAACTAGCACTTGCACATCGGCCGTTAGTGTCAGATCACTTATCGTATACTGATTACTTGTTGCGGTTGTCATGTCAAGCCCCCATAAACTTCGTAGAACTTCGCTCTTTGGTAACATGAGCCGAAATCGATGTCAGCTCAGCGTACAGATCCAGAGCGATGAGACGGATCAATCAATGCCCTTGAAACCAGCACTTGTCACACATATGCGTGGGGGAATGTGTGGGTCTCTCTGCGATGATAACAGTACTGAACAGCACGAAGCAAAGTAGGTCGAAGCGCAACGGTAGGAGGTTGTCGTGCACTGACACCGGATGAATCGGCCGCTTAGTGTTGCCAACTGTCAACGTAGTGACATCTTGTGGCTTATTGACCAGCCACTGACTGTGAGAGAACCGAACATGCTTTCCAGCCACAGTGCGTTGAGAAGGTGATGAGATACTGACTATCGACGCATCGGGATGGAGATGGATTCACATCATGTGGCGGTGTGTTTGATCACATAGCTAGCAACTGCACAGTGTCGATGGCGGACAAGGTGCGTGATTTCGAGGCGGAGTTTGGTTACGTGCGACGGCGAGATGTGCGGATATTGCACCAGGATATCGGAGCGCGTGCCTTTACTTCACTTTCTTGTGCGGTATAAGAAGCCTTTGGGACATTGAGAGTGGCAGAATTGTTGTCCTTGAGAACATGTAGGCATTGCAATTGAATTTCTGAAGGGTTTGTTGAAATCTTTCGGACTGCTCACGAGGAAGAATCGGGTATTGCTTCACAGAGCTGAGCGACTAGATCTTGGACTGCTCTCTATTCATGGAGATGTGCGTCCAGGAGCTTTGATAACACGAATGGATCCGAATGGCAGCATTCGGGTATCACGGACCTGAGCTTTGGGTCATGTTCATGTTCTCCTACTGCTGCTTTCAGAGCCTCGAATGGATGGTATTACCTGGGCTACCATATTGTAGGAAATCTGCGATAGGCAACCTTGTCGTTGGAAGCAATACTCGCCTGTTTTGCATGCAGATCTGTGGATTCATGGAAGCCATGATATGGATTCGCGGTTGCACCTCGTTTTCGTTATGTCGATCCGGTATCAGGCATCCCTCGACCGGTGTCAGAAACGAACCCATGTGCTATGCAAAAGGACAAGTGTAGCCCCAGCATCTATGTTCTGGTTCTTGGGTACATGAAGTTATCTTCGGTCATTTCTGGTCGTCGGACGCCTGAGTTGTATCATCCCAGACCCGAATATACACCAATTTACCGCATTCTGGCAATGCTCAAGATCCATCATGTGGCTCAGTTTTCCAGCTGATGTCTTACATGACGTTGGAGGCGTGTACATATAACGAGATGAAGCCGGGCTATGTCGAGCGCCGAGCGGCGAGCATTTCCCAATACCTGGCACGATTGAGTTTCGAATAGTCTCAGTATACTATTGCCATGTGGGAAACGAGTGAGACTTATTTCGTTCATGCGTGTAGTAACGGTACTCGCACAGTAGTGTGCATCGGTCAACTACCGGTTTCGGACGGCGGATGCTGCACTCCGCAAAGCGTAAAAGTGAAATCCCCCCTTCCAGCCAGGCTAATTCCAGGTCGAGATCCCTACCTCACCTGCGCTACCAACTACGTACTGCGCCATGGGAGAATTGTTCACTTGGACGCGCGGCGGGAAGCTCGAACCCTCTCCCCTCGTCCCGTTGCAGACATTGAACCAACAGAGGGGTACAGTAGTCGACATATCCACCACCACGATTCGGTCCAATGCTGCTCGTTGTCCAGCCGTGCTTTTTAAGCTCGACTCAACCAAGGGAGGGGGCTTTGATGGTCCCACGATGGTGGGTCATGTTCTGTTCACCCAGTGCCATCTCACGTACTGTTTAGATATGTACTGAGCCAGACGCTGCTTGCCAGTTTCTTGGACATGCCCTTCTGCTACCCTTGTTCAGGTGATATAGCAGACCGTCTATTCGTTGTGTTGCTTGTTTGCCTTGCCAAGCACAACCTCTAACCTCTGGTCCAATACCGCAATCATGTACTGGGCTTTACCACCCTCACCGACCTTTAGCAGTGCGGATTCTTTGGCCGAAATCGATGATCTGGAGTCTTTCCTTGCTGCCAAAGGTGATCTGTCAAGCTTACCAACCCCTCCGCCTCCGGCCTACACATCACCTGCCAAGAAGGATGGTGTATCCGTTACGGCGGTGGAGATTCTCGAGGACGATGGGGAAGATGTCGAGAAACCACTTGAAGGTCGGTACACGTCGATTCAATGTCCTTTCCATTGACATTGCCATGTTAACTCCTGCCCGCAGACGCCTATGTCGCCGATGTGTTCTCCACGGTGGCCGGCCAACGCCACTCTTCGACTTTCTACGAAACCGTCTTGATCCAGGACATGCTGCTACGAGCGCAACTGCCTCCAGAGATCCTCGGTCTGGCCATAAACATCCTCACGCACTACAACAGCCTCTTGGATTTGACCGCCTCAGCCCCGCTCACCATCATCCCCGCAGACCTCCTCACCATTGCCGCCTTCGTCCTCGCCACCGACTTTCTTCAGGACAACGCCCCACACGCCCACTTCTGGTCTCGTCACATCGCCTGGGACGTCTGGCCACCTTCACGGATCGATGCCACCAAGATGCACCTGTTGCGGGGTCTCGACTGGAAGTTACTGCACCTCGCCTCCCCGCAAGCTGTGCAGATTGGCATTGGGAAACTGCGTCGTCCGTCCCTTGCCTCTATTGCGGCGAATGATCTAGTCAAGGTCCCACCGACAGCACTGCGCCTACGGACGGACTCCATTTTCTCATTGTCCTGGATCGACGGCCTTATGACGCCTGAGGCTTCACCGCCTTGCTCTGCGGTAGAGTCGGGGTGGGCCAATGTGGTCCTGCCGTTCTTATGAAGGCCTTGATATGAGGATCCACGAAGGATATGATCATAACCCCTGAACCACGTAAGGAAGTGTTTCTAATCTGGAGTGCATGTTCGCGTGGCTTGTGCTCGGCCTCATCCCACGAGTCACAACTTTGTACCAAATATCACGACCACAAGGTATCTTATGGGTTCTGACCTGCGCCCACTCCGCCGAGAACGCATGTTCAAAGAACATCGCGTACCTGAGGAGAGCTAGGGTCACCGACGGTCTTCGCGGAAGTGAGCTTCAATGGCAAACTCGATCGAGCCGGCCGACGTTGACGATGAGAAGCCGATATAGCCTCTCCCTGTATGAATGACGAGGCCTCAACAGCTCCATTTTAATTGCGAAGAAGGTAGCTGTGGTTTAGTACATCATTCTCTGCACGCATCTAGGTCAGAGGCAGAGGGATGAACGAACGCTAAGTCGCAATACCTCAGCTCAACCAGTTCACGGCCGACCAGGTTGGTGGGCGCAGGGCTACGACATGTTCAGCTTGCGCAAGAACATTGAAGGTTTCACTTTAAGAGTGAATGAGTTTCGACTGTTGCTATCCGGGATCTTTGCCATGACAGGTCAATGAACATATAGCATGGAGGGCAGATCTGCGATGGACTCATGACGCATCCGACTGTCTCGATGC
The DNA here is from genome assembly GCA_003012245.1 of Microcyclospora tardicrescens. Classification (NCBI taxonomy): domain Eukaryota; kingdom Fungi; phylum Ascomycota; class Dothideomycetes; order Capnodiales; genus Microcyclospora; species Microcyclospora tardicrescens. The sequence goes on from PXOE01000134.1 coordinate 4,876, forward strand.
GAGTTCAAAAGTCTTGGCAAAAAGATCGATGGGCTCCAATGGTGTTGCGATGCCCCGTCGAATGTAGATCAGATCTCGTTGATGTATTATGAAAAGTTCTACAATCCACTTTAGACTATTCTCGACTATAAGAGGACATATCGTGAAGAAGCAGTCCAGCATGCGCGTTTGGACAACGCACAAAGATCTTATGTACTTGTACATGGCATGGTAGAAGTATGTACGGGAGCAGCTGCGGCACCATTCGTAATTGATGCTTAGGATATTGTGGATGAGCCGGTACTGGCAGTATATCTCCTAGAAGCTCGCAAACGTTGCGGGCATCACTTACAATGTCACCTGTCCATCCGCGTTGCAGATGCACCCCCACCGAGCAATGGAACTCTCGCATTGGTCTCGGAGAGCAAGGGAGAACATCACCGTGAGTTTGTGGAGAGACACTCCTTCCTATACTCGTCTCCAATTTGGAGTATGGCAATGACCGCTTCTCGAAGGCTGTGGTGGTGGAATCACCTCAAGCGCCTTGCCTCATATGACCGTGGAGAAAGCGGTCCCGTCGCAAAAAGAGAGGGCATTATTGGCAACCATGTCTTGTTGTTAGGCTATATGTACTGAGTGTAACGAGGTTGAGCGCGCGTCTGACAAGTTCCTGGTCGGAAGACGCCAATCACAGTAACAAGTAGCGTCTAAACGTTGGAGCCAGCACCATGGCCATGGTTGCAGATGAGCGGACGAACATCCCACCCTTCCATTCTTGCTTGTCATCACTCCGGCAGCTCGTGCGGTCTCGGGGTACGGGGTTCTGCACGCATTTCATGTATTTGGTTGTGATCGAGCTCGGCGGCTGCCTTGACACTGTGCTGATCATAGGCGGTCTTTGCATCATATTGTGCCCCATAGTATTGTTGAGTTGCTGCATCCTTCGTCCAGTCATGATCATACCTTGGTGCAGCATCTGTGCTGGCACCAAGTTGACGCTTCCGCCGCGAATGCAAGAACCACAACAGGAGTGCGAGCAATATGGCCGCAGCCACCGGACCAATGACAGCTCCTGCTATCCATGCCTTAGATGAAGTTGACGTCGGTGTGGATGTAGGACTGGTGCCTGTCTGAGAAGTCTGCGTCGTAATAGTGCTTGTTTGTGATAGGAATGGAGTACTCGTCCCTGTATTGTACGGTGTGCTGGAAGGTGCGCTGGTTGTAGGAGGCGTTGAAGGTGATGCTTCAGTGATCGTGGACAAGGACGTTGCTAGCCTAGTCAGCTCGACGTTTGACACAAAGTTTCTTCGTGTGGGACTTACTCAACGACGTGACTACTACGTTCCGGTATATGGATGAGATTCCATAATTTGATGGTGAGCACAAGATCTGCTCATGGTATGTTGCACCATTGATTGGATATTGGTTAAAGATGGACAGAGTTCCACAATACAGTCCCTCCTCACTGTGCTATGGATCAGTAACGGCAAAGAAGAATGCTGTCCTCGAGTTCATTCGACGCACCATGTCAAAGTGTTACCGGCAACAGGATACCCACTGATACAAGTTGTCAAGAAATCTGCGCATGTGGTTGAGCCTATGTCACAACACTGTGCATAGCTCAGTGTCGTGGACCATGTCAATCCCGATGGACAATCTATCGCCTCCACTACTTATTGTCAGACCTCGTCAGTATCGTATTCGCTAGGGTACACACAGGAGCTGCTGTTATCCGTATGGATGAACCACCCTTGGAATCGATCATCGTTAAGGGCTGGGCCGTTCGTGATTGTGGCTGTCTGTATGACAGTTGCTGTGCTGAATCGAGGATCCATCGCATGGGAAAAAGAACGTCTCCGAATGGACAAGGACAGGAACAAGGTCCTCACGTTTGAAGAGTACAAGCAAGAAAGAACATTCTTCAAGTAGCATGGCACAGCCGCCTGATAAGAAAAGTTGCACGCCGTGGGGGCGGCTACTGACTGTGTGGACAGAAGTTCGAAAGGCAACTCTAATCACCCCTGCACTACAACACGGTTGGCTTGCGGAGAACAGTGAGAGCTATTGGTGTGCTCCCAAAGTCGCCCGCTGCGCATACCCGCCGCTCTGTAGGTTGCCAGGGCGCGTGTACGCCCATGTTGCCACCGTAGCAAGAAGTCTGCTGGGCTGGAAAGAATCATAGTGAGCAGAGTCGGTCAGCGGGAGATGTCTCTACACCCATCCACCCTCTGTATAGGAAGACAAAAACGGAGCAGCTCATGTTGCATCCCTGACTCTGTGCCAATGGCCTTACAGAGCTCGTGTTTCAGAACTTGCTCCTCGGAAGAGCACAGAGTTTAGAGAAGCATGAGCAGCGCCCTACGCACTCTCCTACGCGGCACTGCACGGCGGGCGCGGAATCCCAACACTGGTGGCATGATCGGCATCAACTTTTTGTGCCGTCACTGTCCTCGGCTCAGACATGGTCGTCGAATTAATCGCACGACCGTTGCGTACTGTTCTGGAGCGCCACGAGATCTCTCGCCAAGCCGAGGTGCGGTGATGATTCTGTCCAATGTGCCTCTCATTGATGGCCATAGACATATGTATGGCCACCACGGCAATCCTAATCGCACGAAAGGCTGCGCCGCTGGGTTTGTGGTCTGTGCGAGGTTCACATCTTGGCTGAGAAGCTGTTCAACGTCTCTCGATCATATTTTAGGTGGTTGAAAACTGTGCCGGCAACTAAGTGCCGTGTTGATAGTTGATAATTCAGACATTCTTGTCAACGGATTCTTTGGTGCAGTGAACCCTTTACTGGCCGCAGCATTTGCAGAGGAGTCCGTCGTCCAGGCTCAGAAGCAATCGATCGGGTTGTGCGTAAAGTTGCGATCACAATCATGCCGATCGATATGAGAGTCGATACTAAAGTTAGCAACGAAACGGGCAGGTGGAGAAGGCGCTTATCACACCCTGCGCCCGCGTGTCCGCACGCTGCATGAATGGAGGAGATTGAAACCGCCTTAAACCTTATGCCCACCTCAGCTACATGGCACGTACTCATTGGCTGTAATCTGCAGTATCACACCACATGCGCCTACGTTCGTTCCTCATCATGCATGCTTGTGATTGTCCCACCCCTGCAATGTGAAGGCGTGTTTCATCGCTGCTTCAATACGGCTGACGGCTTGGCCGAGTTCCTGCTGCTGGCTTACGAATGGTGACCCCGATTACGCGCCTGGTTGCCTGCCACGAGCGACCAATCCCAGATCGAAGCTTTCATGGATACCCCGATTGAGCGATGGCAGCGACACAGCGCGCGTGTAACGCAGATCGGCCATGTGCTGGGCTCGGGAGAGGCGAGCCAACAAGGGTGTTGACGCCTCTGGGATACGAGCGTCCAGCCTGAATTTCTCTCTTCACCAGGCTTATCCTTTTAACTCAACTTTCACGCACTACTCACCAGGTCCTCCCACTTTTTCGAGGTTCCTGATCCCCAGACATTGACTCTGCTCAGCACAAGGAAGACTATACTCGATGTCGGCGATACCTCGCCTACTAAGTAAGAAGGCTCCACGCCTTGTGATCGCTGCCGTATTGGCTTTCATAGTCGGTCTTCAAGTATTATGCAGAAACGGCAATAACAAGCCTTTCGGTCACGCTTCACTATGGCCCGGCCATCCAACCGTACTCGAGTCAGCAGAACCACGACCCGAGGATGACACGACGCATGAAACAACATTTGAGGATGCGCCTCCTGACGAGATAACAAATGGGTCACGATTAGCTTGCTCTCAGGCCGAGGGTTTGCAAGACATCGTCTACGTGATCAAGACTGGCGCTACTGAAGCAGTGGAAAAGCTTCCTGTCCACTTCAACACGACGCTGGAGTGTTTCCCTAACTATCTTATATTCTCCGACTATGCTGAAACCTTGGACGGCCATGTCATACATGATGCGCTGGACAGTATCATTGATGACATTCGACTGAGCGACACAGATTTCGAGCTATGGCGCAGACTGCACAATGATGGTCGTGCAACGCTGAGACCAGAAGAATTAAGCATTCAGGATGTCGATCTTAATTCTGGAGGCGGCCAGCCAGACAACGGTGGGTGGCGACTTGACAAGTTCAAGAACATTCCAATCGTCGGCAAAGCGCTGGCACTAAAGCCAGAGGCAAAGTGGTTCGTGTTCACAGATGCAGACACTTACATCTCTTGGTCGAACGTGCTACGTTTCACCGAGCAGCTCAATCATGACCAGCCTTTATACATTGGCTCCGCAGCGCAGCTTGGCGACCAGCTTTTCGCACACGGAGGCTCTGGGTACCTGCTCTCACGGCCAGCAATGAGCAAAGTAGCGGACCTGTACGAGCAAAACCAAGAGGAATGGGACCGCTTCGCCGCTTCTTCTGCCTTCGGCGACTATGTGCTCGGCTTCGCCTTGGAGTCGAAACTAGATATCCGGGTGACCTGGTCATTCCCACAGATTCAGGGCGGTGATCCTTCTAACCGGGATTTCTCAGAGTTCGCCTATGATCGGCAACTGTGGTGCTACCCAGCCATCTCATACCATCATCTGAGGCCAGCGACCATCGATTCCTTATGGAACTTTGAGCAGGAATTCTTGGAGACCGCCGTAGGAGAACCAATGCGGCACCGCCACGTTTTCAAGGACTGGGCGATGCCACACATGAGGGAAGTGAAGACCGAATGGGATAACGGAGCTGGTTCTGAGGTCGATATAGTGGTCGAAGACCTGGCATCCTGCCAAGCCTACTGCCAAACCCACAACTGCTTCCAGTATACATTTACCAATGGCGTCTGTCGAATCGCTGAAAGTTATCCCATGCTTGGAAATAAGCCGAGTCCCGAGACGACGTCGGGATGGAGGCTCGATGCCATCGAAGCATGGGCCGCTGATCTTGATGGGAAGTGTGTGGGCTCGCAAGGAGAGTGGATTCTGACTTGAACTGTTACCACGCGAGGATGAACTTCTTCATTGCAATCAGAACCAATCTCCGAAGAGCTGTACACGAGCTTCACGGATTCTATGGATGGGATGGCTTTCCAATATGCTCCGCCTCACGTACCATGATATGACTCGGAGGTTCCATCAACGCAAGATGTTTACGGCTGAGTCAAGCATTTAACTCACGACACCGGTGGTCGCTTAGGATGGCACTACCAGTCCTACCTGCCGTATATGGCGAATCGCTCACGACGACGTCTCCATGACTGCAAGACGCGCCATATACAGTTCAGACATACACACATGCCATGTCTTAAGTCTACGCAATGCGAGTCACATATGTATGTCCAAGCTGGTGGTTGGAAAAGAGCGAATAGCATGGTTCCGCCATCATAGACGGGTGTTGAAGATAGTAAGTAAAGATTCAAGGACGAGTGGAGCCAGGCTTGGAAAGAGCTAGTGTGGTGTGCCGAAACATACATTGCCATATGGTGGAATGGATAGCAGTGCTTCGGAATACAGAGAATATCAAGTCTCTGCGTTCATGGGTACAGCCATGGAGGTTTCGCCGAGGATTGAGCAGATACGTATAAAGGAATTGATGCCCACTGGACGTCCATGCTATCTGGAAATGGTTGAGGCATGATGCAAAGGATATATAAGTTATAGATAAGATGATGCGTTGATGTGTTGTCGAGATACTCGAATACATATGGTCGCCATATTGCCCATGATAAGCTCGCTTTTGTCTATCTAAGTTCCTCCCGATCACATAGTCATGTTCGCATATATACCATTCGCACAGTGTGATACGACTCCATATCTCTTGCTTGCCATCATCGCACGTTTACAACTCTCCTTCAACGACATTACAAATCAACCAACCTGATACTTTCACCCAATCACACCACATCGAACAGGCCCTTGAGATGTTTCGCGATAAGCGCCCATTCATCCTTGTCAACCTCGTCACGGTAGAACTCCTTGAGCGTGTCGATGCTCTTCCGCGAGATGTGCGAGTAGAGCATGTCTTTCTCTTCGAGCTGGCGGCCGTAGAGTGGCTGGTTGGGGCCTTCGATCTTGACAGCGACCGACGGTTGGCCTTTCTTGCAGAGCGGGATTTGTTTGTGGTCGCGTTCGATCGAGGTACTGTGCGAAGGAGTAGGTCAGTAAATCTGGACATGACATGCGGAGGACGATGAACAGGAACGGGATGACTTACACTCTTCCTAGAGAGATGATTTCCTTCACATTAGTAACCGGGTTGAGTTTGACCGCCGCGATAGGAGTGTTGAGTCTCAAGTTGCCGTCGATGACATCGATACCAACGACAATAGGGTTTGTCTTGTTGAAGACCGCCACAGGTCTAAGCACGCAAGGGAAGACAGCCAGCATCTTTGATTCTTCCTTCTTGATGGCTTGCAATTGTGCCATATGTTTGGTGAAGTCATCAAAAAGATGGTAGATAATCTCCGCGGTGAAAATCTTGACGCCGAACTGAGCAGCCAGCTCGTAAGCTTCCTTGTCGACTTTGACGTCGAAACAAAGCATGATGGCGTACTCTTTAGCCTTCTCCAGCATAGCAGATGCGGTGATGACATCGCGCTTGTGGACTGGTCCAATCGAGATGTTGGCCACGGGGATCTTGGACTGTTTCAAGAACTCCAGCAAAGCTTCAAGCGAACCAAGAGTCGATGCTTGGACAGTAACACCGCGACCAGTTCGGGAAATCTTCGACATGAGAGTTTCGAGATCACCCATGACATCCTCTTCGAGCTCCTCGATTTCATCCTCATCATCCTTGTTCTTGACAACGAGCAGACGAGAACCGGCAATGGCATGCTCGAGTCCGTTGGCTGCGATCTTCACACCGAGAGCTGCCTTGACAGTCTTGTTATGCACGTATTGAGACTTGACTCGCAATTCTTTCATCTCGGCTGGAGTCAACAATGCACGAATGTCGGTTGTGATGGCGCCTTCAGTACCGCACAGCACGATGCGGTCACCTTCATGCAGGATACCGTTGGACAAGACCACATCGATGGTCGTACCAAGACCTTCAATGACTTTGACTTCCAGGACAGTACATTCCACTTCAGAAAGGTACATGAGCTGGTTTGTCATACGCTCTTGGGTGAGGGTGACGAGTAACTTCAGCATATCTGGAATACCTTCACCAGTGTGTGCCGAGGTTGGAACCAGAGACACGTACTTGGCCATGGATTTGTTCTCGTAGTAGAGCTCAGAGTTGAAAGACTCTTCAGCGAAAGCCAACTTGGTCTTCTCGAGACGGTCTTTGAACTCGTTTTGGACGCCCTTGTTCTGCATAGCAAGAGATTCCCGGAAGCCATTGTTGGCGATTGGTCGCCATCCATACAGACGATCGATCTTGTTCAGCGCCACAATGAAAGGGGTCTTGCGAGCCCGAAGCAGCTTCATGGACTCCAATGTCTGGGGTTCCAGACCGTGCATGATATCGACAACCAAAATGGCAATGTTACACAAGGAGGAACCGCGAGATCGCAAGTTAGTGAACGACTCGTGACCAGGGGTATCAATGACCAAGAGACCAGGGACCTTGAACTCGAATGCGCCGTCTGCGTTCACCACTGCAGTCTTCTTCTGTAGAGCATCAACAGGGAAGTATGTAGCACCAATCTGTTGCGTGATACCACCTGCTTCTCCTTCTTGGACGTTGGTTTGTCGAATCTTATCAAGCAGCTTCGTCTTACCAGTATCGACGTGACCAAGAATACAGCAAATGGGAGAACGGAGGTTGTCCTTGGAAGCGGCAGCACGGGCAGCTTCTTGCTCTGCCTTTCGTTTGTCGGCAGCCTGCTGTCTCCGAATGGCGGCCTGCTTCTCGGCGACAGTTCGCTCTTCTTCGGACGAGGAGTCGTCAGAGTCGTCGTCAGAATCATCTTCGGAGTCTTCCTCAGAGTCTTCGTCCTTGCCGTTTGTCTTGGCGGTGCTTTCATCCTCCTCGTCGTCCCAGCTCTCCTTAGTGCCTTCGACTTCCTTCTTCTCAACTTTCTCCAGTTCCGCTTCCCAATCGTCAAGGTCATCCTCTTCCTCGGCAGCTTTGGCTTCGGCCTCTTTGCGTGCCTTCTCTGCTTCTGCGTCCGCTTTGGCCTTGGCCTCAGCCTCCTCCTTCAACTTGAGCTCCTCCAACTTCTTCCGAGCCTCCTCTTCCTCTCGCGCTTTACGTTCTTCGGCCTCCTTGCGGGGATTCTTCCTCTTCCGATCGTCCTTGGTCGACTTCTTCGTAGTGTCCACATCACCATCGATACCAGCAACCTTGACACCTGACTCCAACATCTGCTGGAGACGTAGCTTCTTGTGTGCTTCTTCTTGTCGTTGCTTCTCGGTCTTGTAAGTGCCCTCTTTCTTCATCTGCTCAATCTTCGCCTTCTCTTTGGCCTTCTTCGCCGCCTTTTGTTCCTCCCTTCGCTTTTCTTCCTCCTCTTCTCGCAATCTCTCCTCTTCAGCCAGACGCTTCGACTCCTCTGCCGCCTTTGTATCTTCCTCCTGTCGACGACGAAGCTCTTCTTGCTGCTTCTGCAATGCTGCGAGCGCAGGAGGGAGCTTCTTCTTCTTACCACCAGCAGCAGTGTCTGGAGCTGCAGCCACTGGAGCGGCCTCAACAGGTTTGGCCTCCTCTTGTTTTGCAGCTGGCGCCGGAGCAGCAGTCTTCTTCTTCGCAGCCGCCTTTTTACGCTGCTTCTCTCTCTCCTTCTTTTCCTTTTCCTTTTCTGCCTTGGTCTTGACGCGACCGCTCGTGTCGCCAGCATCATCGCCGTCCTCGTCTCCATCCTCTTCAGGCTCTGGCTCTGCAGCTTTCTTGGCCTGCTGCTTGCCACCCTTGCCACCCTTTTTGCCCTTCACCGGTGCGCCAAACACATCCTCATCATCCATGGTCGCTTCTTCGGGAGCTTTAGCGCTGAAGTCCGTGACTGGCTCCACCTCCGCAGCAGCACCATTCTCTTGCGTCGGATCTTCACCATCAAGGTAATCGTTCTCGACCGTCTTGCCCTTCTTCTTCCGCTTCTCCTTGTTCTTCTTCAACGCCGCCATCAGACCTCCTCCTCCGCCGGTCTCTTCTTCCGCATCGTTCTGCGCCTCTGACGCTTTTGCATCCTGCTCAGCTTGTGCGATTGGATCGGCGACCTCGCCGAGGCCCTCGTCCCAGTCATCGCCGCCTTTCTTGCCCTTCTTGCCTTTAGGCGCCATTGCGTAGTCTTAGAAAGATGGTAGGGTATAGAGCAGATACACGCCTCGGTAATAGTAAATAGAGTTGGAAAAGTTCTTCTCGCGAAGAGTCGTAAGGTGCCAAAAGGCTTTCAGCTGTTGGTCAGATGCGGGGCGTAATGATGGCCGCCTGCACGGTCTGGAGGAGGATCTGGGTTGAGAGTGGACGATCGTGCTTTCATACTCCGACGGGGGCGGGTGACAGCGTTCGAAGCTGGAGTTGGCACGTCACGGTGGGAATGACCGGACTGCAGAATAACTGAGTGCTGAAGGAGAAGAGACAAAGTGTCTGGTGTGGCGGAGGGTGGATGGATGTGGGATGTAGAAATTCGCGAATGTGGGGCACTTTTTCGGGCACGCTCGCTGGTGATGACGCGGGTGTTGCTTTGCTTCACGTTCTAGCTCAGGAACACTGGATTGGAAGTGGGATGAGTCACGGCGCGGACGTTCGTTTTCGTGTAATTTGCATATCAGGTGGACTTCGTTGAGATGGTCACGGTGGCACGTGAAGACTAGGTCTAGACCAGAATATGATTATCTTGTACTCGTAGCATACATATTTCACAGGTGTTTGTACATGATGTAGTATTCTATACTCTGAGAAGCATTCTGACCATCTTCACTGCAGCATCTCCAGCAGCTTCATCTCCGTCAGTTGGAGCATCTGATGCTGGAGGCTCTGGCACAGCGCCCGCGCCACCGTTCTTGACCGCCGGACTGCCATGTGCGAAAAACAATATTTTGATCGCAATGGCTAGGCCTGCGTGGAGGACGAGCACGACAATCAGAAGAATGCGCGATGTCTTTGCGTCTGTGGCAGATACGACAGGGTAGCTGTTGGCACTGTTAGTCGCTGTCTTCCACAATGCAGATATCAGAGTATACGTACAGATTCCGGAACAAGAACACGGCCGACAGACCAAAGCCGACAGCCACAAATGCGTAATTCAAGGCTAGATCACCCCCAATGTTAGCATATAGAGCTTTCCAATAACCTCTTGTTCCGACGTCCTTAACCAGGACTCACCAGTAAGTGGACTCCAGCTAACAAGCGCGACCGGAATCCAGATCAAGTTGGCATATCCAAACAGACACCAGCACTCCAGCAGATTCGCGCTCTCGCTCCCGAACCACTTCAGTGTCGCCCACAGTCCCAGCGGGATGAACAGCGTGTATCCATACACCAACCCTGCTGCGCCCGACAGCAGCTTGAAATCATACGCAAAGTGTCCCTTGCCCTCCGACGCCAGGTACGCGCTGATGGTGCCCGTCATGAACAGGATGACGACGACGGTGGTCGCGATCCAGAACGGCCCGTACAGGTCCGGGTTGCCGTCGAGCACATCGAGGAAGTTCTGCTTGGGGAAAAGCGCGGCGCGGCAGCGGTGCAGGATCTGCGACGTGTCGACGTCGAAGAACTGCTGGTAGAAGCCGATGCTCCACAGGAAGCGCTTCGATGAGCTGGGCTGCGAGCGCGACGATGCGCTGGGGTTCAGGAAGGAGGCATTGTCGGGTTGGATCTTGGTGTTGCGCGAGTTGGGCTGCGAGTCGAAGGCTGCACGGGATAAAACTCATGTTAGATAGGGATGTATCGCAGGAGGATCCTGGGATTGTTGCTGGACTCACTGGAGTTGTGGAACTCGAGATCGTCGTTGAGGTCTGTGTGGCCTAGGTCACCCTATTGCTAATGTGAGCGCGGCGCATGAGTTGGAACATCAAGCAATGCTTACCTCTGCGTCCACGTCTACTACGACGTCGTAGCCCTGCTGATTTGCCATTGCCCTGTCTGTGTTGACGAGTTGCGTGGTGCGTAGAATCTGTCCAGGAGACGCCAGCTGGAAGCTCGTGTGAGAGACGCGGAGAGGTGCATGTCGGCGGGACTTTCCGTTATTCTAATTCGCCCGCCTAGACGCCTCCCTCCTGGATCTGTACATACACGACTGAACAACGCAGTGGAACATAAGCAGAATACCATCTCGCAGGGAGTGTGACTTTGCACCAAAACCGCAGAGGCAACTGTCGAATTCAAGCAATAGAACTATGGTGTAAGAGTAATGCATCAAATTACAGTCACAGTGCCCCTTTTTGCAAGCTTGCACTGAACAAGCAGATCTAAGCTGTTGATACATGAAATGCAGACGTCGGCACAGCTCTACCATATCAACTGGAACTGGCGGCAGCCAAAGAACATCCACCCTGAAGACACCAAACACCATCCCTAGTACACTTAAGCGCGTAGAGTCCACGCTCAAATCTCATGCCTCATGAATCCCTCCATGCCTTCCTGGTATGGCTCCACATTGCTGCTAGCAGAAGCTGCACCGTTGCTTTCGGACTGCATCGCCAACTTTTCCGGTGCTGCGGGCTGTATCTTCATAGCGGCGAGTTGCTCTTCGGTCTCCTTGACCCGTTTCCGGAACGCCAGGCGGTCGAGGAAGAGCCGTTGGCGCATGCGCTCGACTTCTCTTCGCTCGGCTTGTAGGATCGCTTCCATCTCGGAGAATTGCTGCATCTTCAGCTCGAGCTTCTGCAGTTGCAGATTGACCGCGGCAGACACTTGGTTGGTGAGTTGGCGCTCGGTATGTGACGCCAGTGCAGCTGCTCGTGCGGCAGTCAGTGACAAGGCTGTGGTGGGAAGGTCGTGAGAAGTTGGAGGCTCGCGAGTGGCCAGTGATGTGGTGTCGTCAATGTCCATGCTTTCTGCCCGCTCATCCTTGACAGCTTCAGGCGCAGCTGGAGCGTCTGCTTCCCTGGATCCTGCATCCTTCTCAGCGGGCTTATCTGCTGCTGAGGTGGAGTCGGTCTCGAGTCGTGATTTAAGATGCTTACGCATCTCTTCAACGCTTTTGCCCGCTGCTTTCGCAGTGGTAGCTGGATCAGCCAGGCCCGCTAGAAAACCCATCACAGACATGACAGGGTTGTCGAATTGGCTAAATGGTAGGCGACCACCAGAGAGATAGGCCAGATCGTGTGCACCCACCCCACTTCCGTGGCCATTAGTCGCGGGACCGTCTTCCAGGTATTGATCTTCAATCTCGAGTTGCAAGAATTTCACCACACATTCTTCTCTCGTCCTAGACCCAACGTGATCCGCAACAGACTCCCAGTTATCATCGAACATTTCCAGACCTTCGAGAAGAAGTAGAGTTTCGGCGTCCGTCCATGTTGCCTCTCTGTCGCCCAGACTACGATATCGCTCGTTTTCCAGCTTTGTGTAGTCGGCAGCAGTCGTGTTAGCAGGGAATCTGCCTTCTTGAAAGCAGAGACTGCAAAGATCATATCGCTGCTCTTTGGTCGGTTTGGGTGTAGTGGCAGCTGCGGGAGGGTTCTTGGAGTTGTGGTACCGTACACGCGTGCAGTCCTTGCCACAAGAATAACAGAAGTATTGCTTGCCATCCTGCTTGAGATTGTCCTCAAGACTCTTTCCAGCATCGCCATTTGCTTCACTCTCCGTTTTTGCCGGGGTGACGTCCTTGCCTTTGTCGTCGAAAATGTTGCGTCGCACTTCCAAGTTGAGATCTGCTTTGCCGGCGGTTGCCAAACGGTCGGTTGCTGCGAGTTGCTTGCCAGCTGTGACGGTGCTGTTTGGCGCAGGCTGTAGAGGTTGGAGTCCACGAGGTGTGTCGGCCGTGATGCGGAAATGACCGGTGAAGGGCGGACCAATGTTGGAAGGTCTTGTGTCAGGGTCAATCTGTTTGCTTGGTCAGTTGTATGCTTCAAAAAGGTATCGCACTCGCCATACCTGGTAGTTAATGAGACCCCATTGCTCCAAGAACGCATGCACCCTCATGATCGCACACACGTCTCCAGCCAAATTTCGTCTACACGCCGTAACGGTAAGGTATTCCGCAGGGTTCAATCGGTAAGTATTGACCATGAAGTCGCGGTAGTCTTTGTACACAGCGGGGGTCTTGCTCCGGTTGCGGTTGTTGAAGAACTCAGGGAGAGCTTTGCGCTCCAGGTTGTGAATCTCATGCATGTCGAACCACGCGCTGTACGAGGGAAGGATGATGGCATGGTTCTGGTCGATGAGATGTGATCGCGCGGACTGTTGTACCACTGCCTTCGTTGCGGCCGGTGCTGTATCTGCAGGCTCGACGACTGCTGGGGTGCCGTCCTTCGTGTCGTCCGCCATGTCCTCGTCCTCGGCAGCATCCTCAGGCTGTGGTGCGTCTGGCGCATCCAGCGGATTGTCCGACACAGCTTGTGCAGGAGCTTCGGGCGCGTCGTCCTGAGCCTGTTCCTTTACTGCCGGCTCGTCGACATCCTCGGCCATGCTTGTGTCCTGATCCTGAGCTTGCTCTTGTGCGGCCTCAACCGCCTCATTCTCGGCATTGATTAGGTCGTCGGAAGCTTGTCCGACAGCCTGGGGGTCCTCGTCCGCAAATGTGCTGTCCTCCATGATGTCGCGACGTCCACGTGGCTATCTCCTGGAAGTGGCAGACTCGTGGCGTGTTCAGCGTAATCGGAAGACGTCGACGGATAGCCAGGTGGGTGTTTCGACAAGCTCTACTGGTTGTGCGAACGTGGAATCAGATTGTCGCAATGCTGTTTCAATGGACGTTCACTTGCGCATGGCTGGACACGCGCAGTCGTTGGCGCGAACTTCGAACTTCAACAAAAGCTCGGACATGTTCCCTCAGATCACGTGACTCGACCAGCATCCAAAGCGGTCGTTTCACAACATCAAGGAGTGAGTCTAATGGCCGTAAGGAGTTCGATCAATGAAGTTCTCAAGTCGATGTCATCGCTTGCAATCCACTATGGCAGACTTACGGCGTTCGACGATAGACGGACTACGTGTCATACCGTAGTGATGGATTGTTTACAAAAACGATTGAAGCATCGCCACATGAATGGCCACCATAAAATAGAAGGAACAGAGGCATGATTTAACAACTTTTGTTATTGCGTATAAGGCATCAAAGGCGGCTCTGAAGAGACGCGAGGCGCGCCTAACTTACCGTCCGTCAGATAGCGGACGGTGTTAACATTGAGCGAAAGCATGTAAACCCAGCCATTGACCAAGTCATCCCATAAACTTTCCAATTGAGTTGCGAGATCCACCCGCATGTTCTTAGCCGTTATCCGGTAACATACTCTGTGTTGGTCCTTTTTGACGCGTGCAACATCCGCGTTGCCATCATGACTGATCGCATCCAAAGCCAGGGCAAATCCGGCTGAATCGATGGGCATGAAAATGTGATCGATGACGCGTCCAGGACAAACATCCTGAACCGCAATCGACATGGCGCCCGGTAGTTGAGCATTTTCCCTGGCGGGCACGACCACCTCATCAAATTGGCTCCAGACAGCTGTGGTAGGGACCAGGGCCGTGAAGTTTTTGCCGTGAAGGGCGGAGTAGTAGTTGCTCCCCACGCTTTGCTGACGTACGGAAGCCTGGCAAAGGTCGCCGACACAAATCTTAGAGAGACTGCTATGCAACAATTCGATGCCTGAGAAATCGGGAGAAAGCGCGACAAAAGCTCGCGCTCTTTGCCGCGTACTGGGCCAAAATTGTAGAGCCCATTGCGTATCCGGTCCGCCCTGGCTGTGTGTGATGATGGCGGTCGGAAGTCCGTCCGCGAGGAAAGAAAGATGATGGATGGCGTATGCAATATACTCCGAACTAATTTGCATGTCACCCATTGCCCGACCAGCTGTGTCTGTGTCAGTAGGTCTGATCTTCCACGACCTCGTCTTGACTTTTGTCCACTCACGTAATGTCACGAAACACGCAATGTATCCGTTGGCTCGAAGCGCAGGAACATAGCCTTGCGCCCAGCTCTCTTCCCCGGTAGTCCCAGTGCCTGCGATTGTCCATATCAGAGGACTGCTCACGCCTCCCCAGTCTTACTCCATATCTTACCGTGTACGAGCAGCACCGGCGGCCATTGCTCTGTCGGCTTCCCATAAGGACACGTCAGGGCGTTTGCGAGAAGGGTCGAATTGACGGAGAATGGGGCGTCTCCATCGAAGATGTAGTCGGGGGCCGGCTGTGCAGCAAGTGGAGAGGCGAAGATGCAAGGACCGAAGGCGAAAAAGACAAGGAAAAGCAGATCAAAGACTGTCATGGCGACAAGGCCACGGCAAGGCCAACGAAGTCTCACCAGGCATGAGGATGCGTTGGCGAGAATGAGAGATCGAGTCGGCCGTCGACAATGTGTCGTCGACAATCGCCGCTTCCCGCGGGTGACCCCATGATCAGCGAAAGAAGGATGGGGGGATCGATCGGCGCAATTTCCGTCACGACTGTGGGTATTGTAGATACTGTCCCCGCAGAACCGTTGTTGGTGTTTTCTAGAGAAGAGTTCTGCATGCAAGCGCCGCTTCTGTAGTGCAGACCCGGTCTGCCAAAAGCATGCAGGGCAAAAGATTCTTAGGACGCTGTCGGGAGCACGAACGAGTGATCGACATATTCCAGAATGGTCGCATCCGGCACATGACCAGCTGATGTGCTTGCTGCCAGTCGGCGAAGGCAGCACGGAGAAGGCTAGCAAAAGTGGCTTGCCTATCTTACCTCCCTTACATGTCTGCTCTCTTGCTCGCCCGCAATGCAGTAGAGGATAGGGAAGAGGGATGAAGGTACACTTTTTGCCATACCTTACATGCTGTACACGGTATGCTTATGTTCGAGCATACCCACTCGATATCATGGTAAACACGACGTAATTCATGGCACATTGCTTTGTTTGGCTTTACCTTAAGCTCCGCCGCCTCGAGGCCTCGATCTCCTTATCTCTGCAAGCTGCCACGTCGGCGCTGCCACTAGCACATGTAGTGGGTGGGTAAGGTAAGGTAGGTAGGATAGGCTGAGCCAGCTGCCCCTCCTTGCCACACATAGCTATAAGGCAGCCTCTTCCTCTTCCAAACCTACCGTTGCCAAAAGACGTTGCCAGTACCTTCGTCGCTCGAGCAAGTAAAGTCATAACAACGCTCCCCAGAAAGCAACCCATCAAGACGTTCGATCTCCGCATCACAGATCAAAATGCTGCACGCTTCTTGCCCCAAGTGCGGCACGGCCGTGACCGGCAGCACCAAGACCTGCAGCAGCTGTGGTTCGGTAAGTGCCAGCCATCAATGTTGAACCGTGATGGCGGGTTCGCAGATGGAGAACTATATGCATCGTCCTTGACGTGAAGAACGTGCCACTGACGTCTTTCTCCATCTAGGCTTGCCCGGTCTAGAGCAACAATATCCACTACTACCCCTAGGCACAATGCTACGAATGTGTACGCAGCAAAGGAGGCACGGGCTACAGCTGCTGGGGGTTAGGGCATACGCTCCGGCGTAGGCTCTGTCGGGTATGGAGTGGAAGCAGGGGGACATGGCAGGTGGTGGTGTTGGTGGTGGTGGTGGTGTCGTCTGCCGGTATGCCCGGGCAGGTGTCATGACACCATGGAGGCCGCAGTGAATAGAAGTGCGTACAAAGTTGCCGATGAAGCATGCTCGCCTTTCGATACCGCGTTTGTGCGTTGGACATATCTTCAAGTGTCGTAATTGACCGCCTTTCATGTAAGGTGCCCCCGGCCGTCTGCTTCATCGTTCGGATCATGGGCCAAACGCCATATCTTGGCTTGTCGTCTCACCTACATATGTATGCCGATCGATAACCGGACCCCGGAACAAAGCTCCGCAAAACGAGCAGCATTTGTTTTTCCCGGGTAGGAGAAAGGTGCGGCTGACGATGTTGGTGAGGCCGAGGATTAAATGGCATCGGTTCGGGCATGATCCGAATGCAAACACGTGTGTGGTCCCTAGATCTGGATCTCACAGGGACTCAGCCCGTCGATACGATCAAGATCGATCAGCAGGACACGATTGGCGCTGGCCATCAACGAGGGAGAAAAGCATGGATTAATGCGCCCACGGCCATGATATCTTCCATAGTAGGTACAGGCAGCGCACATCATCGCGCTCAAGCGCTTGGTCCAGTCTTTGCGGACGATCTGTTTTCCACTCCATTGACGCCATTCGAAGATGCAAATCGTAGAAATAACCTTTCCCTGCTCTGCTGTGCCCAAGAACCCTGCATTGGTATGTACATCCCGTGCTTCCCCTTGTCAAGTTGTGTTTGACCAATGAATCATTAGGTAGCATACGCCGTGCCCAGAACTCCTCGTTAGTTGACATGCTGAACCTGAAGAGCCTTGCGACCACAAAACACCCAATGCGTATTCTGAAACGGATCATCTCAGCATTGATACAGTACGCGGATTGAGCCGGGTGCCCAAAGCGGCGCTTGATCAGCCCAGTCACGCCAATCCATCAGTGGCGTTGATCTTGGACGATCACGTGCGATTAGCGCAACACGCCTGGAGTAACGATCTGCCAACCATGAAGACTATTTCTTAAGCGAACATGGGCGACATGTCTTCATCCTGCACTTGGAACACTCGTAGATGAACCAATGTGGGCCAGAGTGACACAAGTTGCAGTGCCACAGGACGACCGTCGTCTCTGACTTGATGACACGGTAATTATGCACGCAAGAGCTGCCTTTGGCCATGATTACTGTACTTGTGATCCAAATTGCCGCAGGCGAGTGCGCTGTGCATACTGCATTAGCGTCAGGCTTTGATTGCATGTACATTCCTCCACCTTGCTGAACGTACCTCTTCTCGACCAGAGGCCCGACGCAACGTCTCACCAGCCTATGCTTGCTGAGATCTTTCAATGTGAGTGTTGAACGGTGTTGACTCGAGGGGATCGATCATGGAATCGATGGCTTTGGTACTGACTCAAACTGTTGTGCTCCTGCGTGGGAGAGTTGCTGTGAGGTCGTTCGCCGATATAAATTGGGATTGATCTTTCTGCGCTCGAGCCAGGTGATATCTGAGAGGCAGCAACGATGGAAAACTCGAAAACTTGCGACAGAGGAGCGGATGGCGAGACGAAGTTGGTGGAAGACACGGTCGCTTGCTCCCACATATATGCCCGAGCATGAAGTCCATATAGCATCAGACAGTGCCGCCCTCGCGCTAAGTAATGGCACCGTCCATGGATAGTACGAAACCACACCTTCAGCCCGGCGACAGCTCCGGCGCACGGTAGAGCCGTCGTATACAGTCATTGCGATGGATCGAGCAGGATGGCGAGATCTGGTGTTCCCACAAGAATTTGTTACATGTACGACGTGCCGTCCTCCCTCTCCTCCCGCCCACGCCCATGCTCGCAGCGCGCTCAATGCAGCGCGAAACCTGTGATGGTTTCGGCCCAGGTGGCACCAGGGACTTCGCGAAGCGGTGGCCGTCCCGTGTGCCCAAGATATGGCTGGTCTGGTTCCAGCATTTGCCTGGAACGGATGGTTTCGCCCCTCTGACAGAAGCAAAGACGAGATGCGTCATTCGATCGAACGCGGCGTTCGCACGGCTCGTCCCAACCGTCCCAATCGCTAGCCGGGGTCCCAGTTACCAGGTCATCGGGCGCGCGCCACGACGCAAACCTTATCAATATATGGAGATCTTCGGCTGACGACAAGTATATGACTTCATGTCCACCCGCGCTTGCGGCCCAATGTCTTCAACTGCTGCTGATCAGCACGGTACGCGCACTTGGAGAAACGATGTGAAGATATTAGCCACTAACACCTACCACACCATCGAAACGGAGCCTTTGGCGGGCCCAGACTATCCACACGAACTTGATCAGGACGCCAAGACTGCCATCCCACATACCCGTGGCGGCATCCCTGTTGGGCAGGAGGTGAGGGTGTCATCGCGACTCATAATATTGCTATTTGATACACTAGACGCCCTCGCTCTCCGCCATCAGAATGTGCACACGACAACCCTTGACATATATGTAAGGTGGACTGGCCGCATCCGGTATCGTGCATGTTCCTTGCAGACGCCACGTGCCGCCGCCGGCAGGGCTTGCTGGGCATGGCGACAAACGACAGGTTACTCCATGCTGCGGTCAAGAGTTTCAGAGACACCTTTGCTTTAGATCTCATACCTCTCCACGCCGGACTTGGTCGCATCGGGTCTTTGTATCACGGAGTTGGGCCACAGCAGCCAGCGAATCTGCAGACTGCCGGTGTGCTATGCATCAACATTCTTTCATCGCCTCCAGCCACATCGCCTCAAGTCCAGATCAGGCACGGAAGATTGAGGCAGTGCATCAAGTTTCAGCAGAGTACGATCATTGGAAGTCTATTCATATTCATACGAGCTGTCATCTGATGTGGCCGTCAATGCACGTGTGCCGGTCCTGGTGCAATACGTGTATCTCGCCTTCCACCAAGCAACCATGTCTGAAAGCTGTAGCCTTTTGCTTGGATCCGCCACGTTTGCTCGGGCGAGCAGATCCTCATCTATATGCATATGCTTCCGACCTGATACGGTAATTGCTTCATGATGCCGTTGCTGCATTGTCGATCCGCTAAACATATCGAAACGCCCGGGGAACACGGATCGCCTGTCCACTGACAGGTCACTGAGCACGACTGGTACTGTCGTACTTTATGTATCATTCAGTTTAGTACCGGCTGCATTAGCTTTCGGGAAATTGCAAGGTAGCTACTGCGTCGTTTCGACCGTCCGGTACCTCTGGAAAGCCTAAGGTTACCGATCTTCTGGATTGAAACGTCTTACAGTCTAGTCTTACCGCTGTCTCATTCATCGTCCGAACACTCCACTCCCCTGAGTAGGCTGAGCTCACGGCCAGGACCTAGCTTCGCCGTCGACACAAAACTATGATCCGGTCAATTGGCGCTGATGTAAGTCTCCCATACCGCTCCGTATGCAAGACTGGTCGCACAGCACGAGCGACAGTATCCTGAAAGGAGAAGCTCGGCACTTATCAGTTCTTCAGGATCTCCAGGCGGCTATCCCGACACTACGCTCGGTAGATTATAGATCCTTGTCGAATCTTTGTCGACACTAGCAGATATGATCTGTGGGGTTAAACAGTGGTGCTCTGCCGATATGGTCTGCACCGTGCGCAATCAATGCATGATCAGTCGTTACATGTAGGTTTGGTTCACATCATCTTGCTAGAGACTGCTTGAGCCCTGTGCGAAGGTATGGACAGGGTTTCACGACCTTGCACATCTCAAACATCACTTGAACACGGAAGTGAATGACCATACCGTCTCAGATTCTGCAGTTCATCGTGTGGAGATGACCGCTTCGGCTGCATTTCAGCGCGATCAACACTTGGCATTCTGGATTTGCTCGAAGTCCTCGATTTGTGAAACTCGAGATGGACTCAACAAGACTACATCCATTCGTCTGCATTGCTACAAGCGGCAGTCTCTTCTGATTAATTTCATCCCTGGTAAGACAGAAGCCTCCACCGTGTCAGTGACAAGTGTCCTGCTAGACGCCCAGGTGACGCAACCTCGATTCTTTCCATCAACGTCGGCTGTTTGGTGACCTGCAGACCGGCTGTTACGTTGCACGAACTGGCCCCTCCCACCACGGCCCGTATCGGTACTGCCTTCAATGCGCCATTTACAATTCCTGGATCTGACGAGTGCTGTACTCAACCTGCCACGTTACTGCTTTCGGATCCAACAGTTTTGCAAGGACACATTCGGCACTTGGTGCAGCAGGGAGAGGTTAATGCAGGCACCGTGTTGTCGTCGATGGTGGTGGTGGTCACAATGTCGGGCGTCGTGTGCTTGATCTGTCCTTTTTCTATCACTCGGTACTGTACAATGAGGATGACGAGCCTGCGTCTGGACAGGTAGCTGGCCTAAACGACAGAGCGGCCCTGACAGTCTACATGGGACGCACAAAGCGAAGGACCTGCATATTTGCTGTTTGACGACCGTACGGAGACATATCACGATATCCATACCATGCTGTACGTACAAGCAAGAGACGATGGCCAAGACATTCGATACGTTCTTGTGCTGGCTCAAAGTCCTATCCCTGTCACTTTAAGCTTGAGCAGATCTTCTGCCACGACCTGGTCTTTCGCCTTCTCCAACGCCTCCATATCCCAATTCGCACTCACATACCTACCCATCAGGAACTGCGCTCTTTCCGTGCTGAGATACACCGCCAGGCCCCCAGGAAGCTGCACAGGATCGATCAGGTGGGCAAGCACCTCTTTCGGAATGTCGGGCGATATCAACGGCGTCATCACACCTCCAGGATGGATCGCGACACTTCGTACGCCACTGCTGCCTTCCTGCTGTCCTTCGAGATCAATGTGCTCGCTCAGCTTGTTCAATGCCGCTTTCGATCCATCATATGCTGAACGTCCGGACATGACGAAGTAGGATGCGATGCTAGAGACGTTGATGAGTAGCCCGCCTCGCTTCCTCTCCGACTCTCGTACGGCTCTGATGTAAGCTCGTGCGACGAGGAAGCTGCCGCGGAGGTTGATCTCATAGTCGCGCCACCAGCTGGACGGGTCCGCATCGGCAACTATCGCAGTGGCGGACGTCACTCCAGCATTCGAGACTACGATATCGGGTGCGGTGTTCAGACTGGAGAAGAGTTTCGTCACCAAGGTCTCGTCGCTGATGTCGATGTCGCCGAACACCTGGACCTGACAGTTCGGTGCAAGGCTAGCGATGCTCTGTTTGGTCTGCTCCAGAGGCGCAGTACGACGAGCAGCAAGAATGAGTGCTGTTGCTCCAGCTAAAGCAAATGCTTCTGCTATACCGACTCCAATACCTGTTCCCGCACCAGTAATGAGTACCGTCCTGCCCACAGCAGCGTTCTTGAGGTTGTGCTTCGGGTCGATGAGAGGGTAGACATCGTGATGTTGAGCCTCAAATACAGCAGAGGGAAGAGTCTTGGAAGCCATGGTGACTTCTTTGTTGCGCAGAGAGAGTTTGATCACGATTGATACCGCATACACCGACACTTTGAGGGTCTCACGTCGACGGTTTTATAAGGTTATGAGGCTGCAGACCCATGCTGATGTCGTCTCCTTGCTTGAACCCTAAGTCCGTCTTCTGTTCCTTAAGTCTCGCCCCGAGCGTAGGAGCTCTTTAACTCCATCTCAAAGCCGCTTTATGTCCTTGTTGCACACTTAACGCCGACTGTACACGACTATTCGATGAAAGCTGAGCTCGACGCCAACGTTTGCCGGTCATGTGAATCAGCTGCCAGTCTGCATGTAGCCATCGCCCGAGAGCGGCGTTCGTAAGACGTGTGATGGTCATGCAGTATTCAGAAATGGAGTATTCGACAATCTGCTTAAGAGGTCGAAAGGTAAGGTACATGTAAGCACTAGATGGTTTCAGCCATGAAAACATGTAGCTGGCAGCTCAGCAGCGGAACGTCCCGCAAGAGTTACGATGCCATCTGGTATGAGATCACTTCATGTTGCTTTCACTCTTTCTATGCGTCACTCCGTTTACCTTGCTTTTATGCGCCGACAAGTCGGTCGTCCACGACTCGTACTCGGCATTGCCGGGTTTGGGACGCTGAGAGATGGTGTCGACCTCCGCCCACGGCAGCGACTTGCTATAGGATTGGTGCACTAGCCGCCTCTGGAAGAAAGACTGCTGCATCTTCGACACCGCGTAGTCCCAGTCCGTGGTGTATTCCTTGAAAAATGGCTTATAACCTAGCAGACCGCCCAACCATCGCCCGATAACTACGCCGTTCCAATATGAGATTGTTTGACGAAACGGCAGCCAGGTGGGCATATCCGGATACGCATCTCCAGCGTCATATATCTGGCAACAGGTCAGCACAACTCAACTTCGTCCACCAAACGGACCAACATACAGCAAGCCATTGGATGTAGTCCATCTTGCCGTGATGCAGCAGCGCATCATGCCAGTACCCATACCAATTCTCGAAGAAGACCCGGTCCAGCTTGTAGTCTCTGCCCGAGTCCGAGGCACTAAGGTAAATTGTCACCGGCTCATCGTAATCCGGGTGGCGATAGAAACTGTGGAAATCACCCGCCTTCACCGACCACTCGCCATCGGCCGCAGTCTTGCTATGTAGCACCCCGTTGATTCGTACGGCGAGCACCCCGGACTCGACTCGAAAGTATTCATTCTGGTATCGGTGCATATGACCCGGAGGGCCCTGTGGTTTGTTAAAGCTATTCAACAGCTTCTGCACTTCGGGCGGTACGTCGACATCAAGAGTGCGCCGGTAAGTCTGTCGGAAGAGAAATCCACGTCCCATTGGCGGCTCAAGGAACTCCGTTGTCAATAAGCCGCCGAAACTGGATCCAGATCGTGTCAGGGCCTTTTCTGTGTCAGGATGATGGCTACTCACCTGACAAGCTTGTTACTGCCCGCTGAGACATGAAGCGGAACGAACGGAGCCATTACTGCCGGCCCAAAATGAGATGCAGCTGGTCCGGTTGGGATGAGCTGTGTATAGCATTAAAGGGTATATCAAAGATCAGAAAGGCTTGAGAACAATATGCAGTGAATCATCATTGCTGGTGATTCAGTTGCGCCTAGAAAGTACGTGTTTTGGACGGCAAATTTCCGTGAGGAGTAATACAAGTATCATTACTCCTTTCGGTAATATTATCGTTAAAGGTTTGGCCAATGTTGGCCTATACGCAGTATCCATTGCAGAATGAAGGCAGCTCATTCGAATAGTGGATGTGATGACAGCATCGTGGTAGACGACATTTGAAATGGTATGGAGCAACTTATACTGTTCCTAAGCTTTGCCACCAAGTTCCCATCACAACACAACACTCATCACAATAATGTACGGGCTTGTATGCGCTGGTGTTACCGGCGTCAGTGTTTTTGTCTACCTCATTCTTCATCCTATTTACCTTTATCTGCTGGATCCGAAGGGCTTGAGGAAATATCCTGAGCTGACTTGGCTGGCTGGGATTTCTAACATCCCGTTCATCATCGAGTCGAATCGAGGTTTCCGTTCGAAAAGATTGTGCGAATTACACACCCAAGGCAAACCCGTCATCCGCATAGGACCCAACTCTTTGTCATATGGTGATGCCAAAGCTATTCAGGTAGACTTCATTGCTCTCAGCAGAGTGGAGACCGCTAACACTCACCGAATCAGGACATATACGGCCACGGCACAACATGCGACAAAGACGACCAATACAACGTCGCCGCTGGAGCGCACCGTAGTATGGTCGACGAGATCGACAAGAAGGAACACGGTCGAAGACGAAAGATTCTCTCCGGCGGCTTTGCCGAGAAGAATCTTGATGATTGGGCGTGGAAGGTAACGCAGAAGAATGAGCGGCTGGTTACACAATTTGACCAGCGGTGCGAGCGCGGTGAGATCGTGGACGTCCGAGCGTACACCAACTTCTATACCATCGACTGTCTGCTGGATCTTTGCCTGAGTCAGGATGTCGACTGTATCAGCCGAGGGGACGACTCACTTACAGCCGAGGGATTGGACGGATCCACCTCGAGTATTAGCTTTCGTGCTTGTAACTATGCCTTGTTCGAGAATGTTTATGTATTGATCTGGTCGTACGACTGGTTCAAGACCTTCAAGTTCTGGTACAGTCTCTTCAGCGCCTCGAGGCGAAAGATCGAGGCCTTCAATGCTGGCTTTACCGGCCTGATGCACCACTACACGGACTTGCGCTGGAAGCAGTACGAGAGCGGTGACAAGATCCACGACTTGTTCCAACTCTTGATGGAGGATACGAACGGAAATCACCAGAACCTGAAATGGGGTGAGGTTGAAGCCGAGGTCAGTCTGCTGGTTTCGGGAGCTTCGTCGACATCCAACGGAATCGCGGAGGCCATCACTTGCTTGCTCAATACTCCCGCCGCCTTGAAGAGGCTGCAGGACGAACTGGATGGTGCTCTGGAAGACGAAGATACAGTAGCGCCATATGAAAAGGTCAAGCACCTTCCATATCTCCGGGCATGTATCGACGAGGCTCTAAGGTTGTACCCTTCGATCTCCCACGGTTTACCACGCACCACACCTCCTGAGGGAGCTCGCATCCGTGGCGAATGGATCGCGGGAAACACGTCCGTGTCGATCAGCGCATACGTCCTGCATCGCGACCCGGCGCTGTTCGCTGACCCTTACGCCTTCAAGCCCGAGCGCTGGCTCGGTCAGGCTGGGAAACAACTGCAGCCGTATTACCTTGCCTTCTCGGCTGGAGCGAGGGGCTGTATTGGCCGGCCGGTCTCGTACATGATGTTGACGACTGTGCTGGGGACGCTGTTGCATCGTTATGACTTCCAGCTGCCGCACGCTGGGTGGGAGCCGAGTCGGAAGGAAACCATGAACTTGATCGTTGGTCCAATGCCATTGGGGATTCGGAGGAGGCGGTTTGGGGAGACAGCGTAGGCCAAAGCAGAGATGCGAAACGATGTCACCTGCGAGGCTGCATTACACAGTGGTAAAGCGTGGGAAACAAGATCTGATGTAGAATCTAAGCGTACAGATCCTCCAGCCAGAATTAGTGGATGACAGGGTAGCACGAAATAACAATGCTAGACTCCCATATCTTGCTATGCCGTACAAACGTTTGTCGATGAGGTGATGACAGATTGAGAGCATTTTGTCCTTACTGATGGTTATGATGAAACACGGCAACAAATCTTGTCTGGAATCAAACAACGGAGTGTCGATAGTCTCAGCTAGAGATTTGTTTTCTGTTGCCACTCCCACCCTTCGCTGTTAGATTGATGGATCTATCGACTCAATGATGCAGTACTTGTAGGAGCGTAGAGTTCAGCCCACAAAATCACGAAGCTGTTAGAACGAACCACTTCTCTCACCACCATCTCTCAAGCTCAGGGTCATACTCGATGCCTGCGAGTTTCTTCGCATCATCCACCCAGCCGGCAACTCGAAGGCTTCCTTCCAGCCCAATGACCAAGCCACCTTTCGGCGATGGGACCATGCGCCGCCTCTCAGCTAGAGCTTTGGCCAGGACGTCCGCCTGGTACCACAACCCCCACCCATATATCTCCTTCGTGATGGTCTCGGTGGTCTCGCCACCATCCTTGTCAAGCTTCTCCGTGCTGTAGTACTCAATCGTGCAGGATTCAGGCCGGATCGGAGGATATGGAATCGCCAGCTCCGCTTTCGTGCCCTGGATTCGAACACTAGGTGCATTCCTCTTCCGCAGCAATCGTCGTCCAAGATCGAGTCGTGGTGAGCCTGGAAGAGATGAGCTTGCCGTAACCACCGAGACGGCTGGGGGCTCGGTGCGAGACAGGATGATGGTGTTGATGTCATCTATGTCTTCGGTCGGTGTGCTGTGCATAATAGCGCTTGCGTGTACGACTTTGACCGAAGGTGCTGATGACTGTGTAGAACTATCCCTTTCAGAATTCAACGCAATGTCGGTCCAAGTGAGTGGATAGACTCCAAGATCGAGAAGGGCTCCAGCGCCCGTCGATTTGTCCAGGAATCGGGAAGTCGGCGTCAAGTCTGGGTCGTCGAAGAGTGCCACACTCCAATCTGCAATCACTCGCTGGATGGTCCCCAGTTGAGGGAGAACATGCTCTTGAATGTGCCGAGTCAAGGGAAAGTAGCGTGTCCACATGGCCTCCATGAACACAACACCATGTTGGACTGCCAGTTCTGCGAGCCGCGCGAATTGCTGCCGGTTCATCACCGCCGGCTTTTCCAGCAATACACTATGGCCATGTTGGATGGCCGCATAGCTCTGCGGGAAATGAAACGAGTGTGGCGTGGAGATGTACAGGACGTCGAAGTCGCGGGAGCCCAGCAAATCTTCAAATGATTGGAAAATTTGGATCGTCTCCGAGTTTTTCGCACCTTGAGCTTGAAGCCATTCGAGAGCTCGAGTTAGTGATCGAGTAGTGGACACAGCGACCAGCTTATGTTTGATCGGGTTGGAGTCTTCGCGGGGAAGTTGGAGATCGGCGAGGAAGCGCTCGGAGATGGCTGAAAGCCCGACAAACGCCCAACGGCATTCGAAAGTCATGATGTAGTGAATGCTAAATTGACTTGGTCGAGGCCAGTACTCATGAAATACGGTGCAGTCATGTATATAGTATCCATCTGAAACGACGATCCTGATCGAAGGCGCCGCTCCAGTTTTACTAACGAGTGTCTATTACCAGAAGGAGAAAGAATGGGGCTTCTTAGTGTGTATAGATGGTCTTGGAGGAGTTGAGCAGTCGTCGTGCTCTTTTCTGACAGCATCTACATGTTGCTACTCGTGTCTCTGATGCAGGAAATGAACATTCTCTGGTATCACAATTCAGGTTCTAGATTCCGTTCATGTATCACATCTCTGTATGTCGTTGCTGATAGGTCATACTGTGGCAAGCAACTGCCTGTTCGTGCTGTTGACCCATCTGGGGGGAGTCCAAGCATTCTGTATCTCCTCATTCAGCTTCAGGGCCAACGTCTCCCGACGTTGTCTCACGCTTTGAGCTAGATCTTTCAAGATCAACTCGGTGGTTTCCCAGCCCACACAGCCATCCGTGACGCTGACACCAGGTTTGAGCTGGGCGCTGATATCTTGTTTCCCTTCAAAGATGTTCGATTCGAGCATTACGCCAACGATTGCCGTCTCACCATTCCGAAGTTGATCCCCGACCACCTCCGCAACCAATGATTGCTTGCGGAAGTCTTTCTGGGAGTTCCCGTGAGAACAATCAACCATGATGGACTGCGTGTGGCTATTCGCCGTTGTCAGTACAGAAGCAGGCGATCGAAGATCTTGACATACCCTTGCTTGTCCAGCTGCTTTCGAGCTGCTTGAATGTGTTCGGCGTCATAATTGGTTCCTGTTGCGCCTCCTCGCAAAATCACGAAGCAGTTCTCATTTCCACTACTATGCACAATCGA
This sequence comes from Microcyclospora tardicrescens, assembly GCA_003012245.1. Classification (NCBI taxonomy): domain Eukaryota; kingdom Fungi; phylum Ascomycota; class Dothideomycetes; order Capnodiales; genus Microcyclospora; species Microcyclospora tardicrescens. The sequence goes on from PXOE01000134.1 coordinate 32,775, forward strand.
TCCAAGTCCAGTCGAAGACATGGACAAGAAGCGATGCTGAGATCTTGCCGACTTGATCGAGTCGATCGCAGGACCGATAGATCCATCGGTGGTGTTCTTGAAACCGATGGGGAAAGGCGCGCAAGAAGCCATCTCACGATGAGGTTGCGACTCTGTTGTGCGGGCACCAATCGCTCCAAGGGACGTCAGGTCTGAGAGGAAGACGGGCGATAAGGGGTCGAGCATCTCGCTGGCGAGAGGAATGCCTTTCTCCGCAAGCTGCGTGTACAGTGCGCGAGAGTTGCGTAGTCCTTTATTGATCTGATATGTGCCGTCAAGATCCGGATCGTTAATGAATCCTTTCCAACGGATCGTTGTGCGTGGCTTCTCGAGATAAGCCCGCATAAAGATGCACAAGTCGCCAGACAGCTTTTCCGAGAGTTCTTTGAGTCTGGCTGCATACGTGAGAGCGGTCTCGGGACAATGAATCGAGCAAGGCCCGCAGACAACCAGAAGTCGGTCACCGCGATGTTGTATGATATCTTCTGCTTCCTGACGGCCCTTGATGACGGTCAATGCTCCAGATGATGACTATGCAAAGCTCATCAGCTACAGTAATCATCATGGTGGCCGATTTGTCCTACCACGGGGACTTCAGCGGCTAGGAGTTCCGGCGAAAGTAACGCAGAGGTGTTGAGGACTGGACAGTGTCAGGAACCCGAGATCAACTGATTAGTGGGAGTCAAATTGTAAGAACACTCACTCCCCATGGCGTAATGAACTCGTTGAAAGCGGTCTAGGTGGTCTCGATGTGTCTTACCACGGTAGCTGGACGACACTATTGTCCTGAGTTGCTGGAATTGTTTATGTAGAAAGCCAGTATAGATCATCCATCACGAGGTGAAATTGCAGCTCCGATTGGGTCACAGTTAGTCTGGCCTTCTACTTCGGGGCCTTGGTTAGGACAGCACGTTGCCTCGCCTGAAGCAACCGAGGCCATCCATCTGGAGAAGTAAAAGCGAGTTTCCTAATGGAGGCATACTGCAAGGTAGGTCTTGGTTCTAAGCAGATAGTGGAGTGGTAGAAGGACAGCACGCCGTATGCTCGACGAACCGGAACAATCGACCGTAATCGCCTCAGAACGTTTCACAATGCTTACGACAATGTCTTTCGCTTGTCAATTCGCAATCACTTCCATGTCATTGGGTCGAGCCTCGCATCACCACCTGAGCGATAAGCTTGATCAAGCCAGACGATGGGGGATCACCGGCATTGAGCTTTTCTATGAGGACCTGGAATATATCGCGAGAGACTTACCCGGTGGTCTCACCTCCGCAAATGAAATCGAGGCAGCTGGAATCATCCGACGTCTCTGCGATGAGCGTGGTCTGGTCGTGATGTGTATCCAGCCTCTCTGGTGCGATGAAGGTTCCAGACACGAGAATGCCAGGCCCACAAGACTCCAGGCAGCATCACTGAAATGTGAGGTCGCTCGAATCTTGGGGACAAATCTCATTTTGATTCCGTCGACTATATCCCCGAGAGATCTCCTCTCGGATGACCCCGAAATCATAGCACACGACTTGCAACAACGTTGCAGAGATCGGAACGAGGTGTAATCCACCCATCAACTTTGCATACGAGAGCCTGTGCTGGGGCACCCACATCGATACCTGGGAAGCATGCTGGGACATCGTACGACGTGTCGACAGGTCCAATTTTGGCATCTGCTTGGATACATTCAACATTGCTGGTCGGGTCTTTGCCGACCCGACCGCTGTCTCGGGAACAACTCCAGACGCTTATGCCAACCTTTGTATGTCCATCAAGTCTCTCATCCAGACTATCGCAGTAGAAAAGGTGTTTCTGGTACAGCTAGTTGATGGACAGCGACTGGACACACCTTTGTTGGATGGACATGACTACCACGTTGCTGGCCAACATGCTCGGATGAGCTGGTCGCGAAATTGCCGCCTATTCTACGGAGAGAAAAGTCTTGGTGCGTATCTACACGTTGAGGAGGTAGCAAAAGCTATATTCCATGACATGGGGTACTGTGGCTGGGTAAGCATGGAGCTATTCAATCGTAGTCTCAGTCTTCCGGACGCCAACGTTCCCGCGGCGCATGCTGAACGAGCTATGAATTCGTGGGTCAAGCTTGTTGACGATTGCAATGCGACTCGTGATTGGAAGATTTTTCTCCTCACATAAACCGCGGGACGAGGCTTGTTCATGTAGAGTGTCAACAATGGTTCCACATTCCAGTAACCTCGATTGCATTCGATGGGAGCTGTTCCTGGTGTCACCTCACGCCATACCAAGGCGTTTATTGTGCTTTTCAAGGCCATACATATGCATGTGGTTGATCAGAAGTCTTGTCTGGTGACTGATGAGACGTCATACATTGCCCTGGATGTGAGCGTACTGTAATTCGTCTGGTATCTATGTAGAGACCATTGACTACCCACGGGTCGACAGCACAAGTATCATGGCATCATGCGGTCCTTTTTTGAGCGCTAGATACACCTGTCGTAGCCCGACGGGCCAAGGTTAAAAGCTGCTTGATGGATAATTCCTCCAAGGAGTAATGACATGCTTCTCCTTCCGTAGAGACGATCGCACAATTGACAGGGAGGAAAGCGCGAAGTGGTGTCGATGACTGGGTTTTTCTTTGTTGCTCGTCCAAGCGATCGCTGGAGACCGCACTGCCTTCCAATTGCCAGCGATGGCGATTGACTTTTCTCCGCCACTGCTTAGCACTCTGCCCTCGAGATTGCCATCCGGCGGGATCGAAGTAGACGACCTCATTGCACTGTGCATATTCGCGGTCGGTGTGTTGATCACATGCTCCAAAGGCATTCTCTGGAACAAAAGTGATCCATACGCGTTCATACTTGAAGAACGCCGGCAGGAAAGATTGGAAGACTTCAAGCAGAAGCAGGACGACAAGATCAGGGATGTCGCAAGCTATCTCAAGAAGAATAATAAGAGCGTTGGAGTGTACTGGGGATCACAGTCCGGGACCGCAGAAGCGCTTTCTCGGCGCCTTAGCAAGGCTCTGCAAGAACGTTTGGGAGCGGCATCAATCGCGGCAGATATTTCACAATTTGACCCACGAAGCTTTTCTTCTCTTCCAGCATCGACTATCTCGATTTTCATCTTTTCCACCTACGGCCAAGGAGATCCACCAGACAATCTCACAGAGTTCTGGAAGTGGATGCTGAAGGATGATTCTAGCCTGTGCAATTTGCGATATGCGGCGCTGGGCCTCGGCGATAGCAACTATAAAGACTACAATCGGGTTGTCGACGTTCTGAGCAAGAAGATCGATCAAAGAGAGGCAACAAAGCTATTGCCTGTTGGACGTGCTGATGCTTCGAAGGGGGAGACTGAGGCTGATTTCATGTCGTGGAAGGAAGAATTGTTCTGCAACCTCCGGGACACTCCTGGTTTCGAAGAACGAGAATTGACCTACGAGCCCACGATCAAGGTGACGCATGATGAAACGTTGCAAGATCTCCATATTGGAGTTCCCTTCCCACACGATCCGCGAAACCAAGTAGTTCCCGTCAGACGCAGCTATGACCTCTGCCCTGGGTCGAGTCGGCACCGATTGCATTTCGAGCTTGACCTTTCTTCGTATCGAGGCATCCAATATAAAACCGGAGATCACCTGGAAATATGGCCTATCAATCCAGCAAAAGAAGTCGATCGCTTACTCCACGTTCTTCGGTTAGAAAGCAAGCAGTTCATACCGGTTTCGGTTCAAGCACTTGACAGTTCGGTCAAAAGCATTATTCCTTCGCCAACGACGCTAAATGCGCTATTCACTCACTACCTGGCCATTTGCGCACCTGTGTCGTGGGATCTAATCCAATCTTTGCGGATCTTCATACCGCAAAACGGAGGTTGTGCATATCTCAACCGACTAGCCACAGACAAGAGCGCATATGAAAGCTTCATGGCTCACGGACACACTCTGGGTGGACTTTTGGAAATTGTGATAGGTATGCAGAAGTCAGAGGTGAACCTGCCTCTATCGTGGGTTTTGGAACGCCTGCCTACTCTCCATCCAAGGTTGTACTCTATTTCGTCGTCGGCTGTGGTTCAACCACGTCAAGCTGCCATCACCGTGGCTGTCGCAAACAATAATCAAAACAAAGTCTCAGCGCGGGGCTTTGGTGTAGCAACTAACTACATGCTTGCTCTGCAGCGCTCTCTTATGCTGACCGACGGCAAGCCTGGTGTCCACCCTCTTGGGCTCACGTTCGTGCTGGATGGGCCAGAACGACTGCTAGCTGGCGGCAAAATGTGTATCGCCGTCAAGAGGTCGAGGTTTCGACTACCACAAGCTCACGGTTGTCCCGTAGTCATGATTGCAGCCGGTACAGGTTTAGCTCCATTCCGGGCGTTCATCCAAGAGCGAGCTCGACTAAAGAGCTCGGGAGTCCATGTCGGGGCCATGAAGCTCTTTTTCGGGTGTCGAAGAGAGGATGAGGACTTTCTGTATCGCGAAGAACTCGCTGAGCTGAAGCATATGCTGGGTGATGGGCTGGACGTGATTACGGCGTTCTCGCGTCAAGATCAGAACTCGGCTGGCGGGAAAATGTATGTCCAGAACAGAGTCGCGGAAAGATCACGCGAGCTGTGTGAGCAGTTCACAGAGGATAATTGCTACTTCTACCTGTGCGGATCGGCCGCTATGGCTCGCGAGGTGGTTGATACGTTAGGGAACGCTTTCGAGCGGTACAAGCAATGGGATCCAACACAGCAGAAGACATTCATGGATAGAATGAAAGTGCAGCGGCGGTGGCAGGAAGATGTCTGGGGTTGATTGTATTGAATTGAGGCATCTTGAAGAACTGCCTCCTGCTTGATAACATAGTGTAGAGAGCTCTTTCTCGATCATCCCCTTGGGAAGCATGATGGGTTTCTTTAATTGTGACTTTGTCCAGTTTTCGAACTGTTGCGCCACATGCATCACATTGGATGACTGGCCCGCCCCCCTTTCACTACGAACACTTGCGAGAGAAAGCACCGTCAAAGTCGTCGATGAGCCAGCCGTTGGTGTTGTGAGTCAATTGTAAAGTACATGGTGATTCAATGCATTGCATGTGTGCGCAATGCAGTGACGAACTGTGAAGAATATGGTCACGTGTTGCCAGCAGAGCTGTGCAGTAAAGAACTACGCTCAATTGGGAATTACCGGAAGGAGTTAGAGCATAGGCAACTTTCGCTCCAAGTGGAAGGCCTCCAAGATTGCACAGCTCCCAAGGTATGTCGACTTGACAACTCAACAGCAGAAGGTGCAATTATTGCCGTGTTAGATCAGCTCCATGACTGCAAGCTTTGTGATGGAGCTTTACCCGAAAGGACGCTCGAATGTAAATGCGCTCACGACACCGATAAAACAGCAAACGCAATGGCGTCCTATAGTTTCCAATCCACAACATTGCAAGCCTGAGTCGTGAAAGACTTGACATTATCGACATCACTCAGCAAAGCTACGACTCTAGAAGCGCCCATGGTGCTAAATGTTGGACTCGAGGGCTCTCACGTCCTGATTACCGGTGAGTCGGACCACAAACCCAAATGCTCAATGGTGGCAAGAAGCTGACAAGTCCCTTGCAATCAGGGGGTAGTCGTGGAATAGGTCTCTCGATGGTGGAGAACTTTTGTCGCGAAGGTGCCCATGTTTCGTACTGCGCACGAACTGTCACCGATAAAGACTTTGCTGAGTTCGAGGCTGCCAACCCTACGCTCAAGGGTCGCATTCACGGCACTTCAGTGGATCTTACTTCACGCGAGAAACTCTATACGTGGGTGGAAGAAGCAAGCCAACGAATGGGCAGACTCGATGTTATTATTGCGAATGGTGAGCCAACCGGCGTCATCAATACACTCCACTGAAATAGCACACATCGCTAACAACGTTACAAACAGCATCCAACATGGATCTGGAGAGCACCCCCGAAAAGTGGAACAACAGCTTCAGTCTCGACCTCATGGGCTTCGTCAACCTCGTTGAAGCCTCTCTTCCCTGGCTGGAAAAGGCGCCGCATCCTTCCATCATCGTGCAAAGCTCTTTCATGGGCCGGGAGTTCTTTCGATCGCCACCGGCTCCATATGGTGCGTGCAAAGCAGCGCAGTTACAGCACGTTCAGGAACTGTCCCACTCCCTAGGCCCGAAGAATATTCGTGTCAACGCCATCTCCCCTGGGCCCATCCTTGCTCCTGGTGGGCCATGGGAGTTGTACATGAAGCTGGCGCCGGAGTGGGTGGAAGAGCAGAGACTCAAGGTCCCACTGAAAAGACTGGGTGATCCGCAAGAGATCTCCAACGTGGCGCTTTTCTTGGCTAGCCCGTTGAGCTCGTACGTTTCGGGTTCAAACATCTTGGCTGATGGTGGCATTCATGTTGGCACGCAATTCTGAGGCATGGCACAGAGTACTAGTGTTGAGGCTACATAAGTCGATAGGCGAATGTGATACATTCCGGACGTGACTCCCTTGCAGATTTTAGTTCCCTCGATTTGTGTTTCACGACACCGCAGACTGCTCTTGAAGGATATTGGGAATGGTGTAGAGCCCTACACTTGGCAGGAAGAAATGGACACGGTGTGCCCGTGAGACCATGTCTTGTAAGGTGTTATTCGAATCTATCGACTTTTTGGGCACAAACATACAGAACGTAAAGTAGCACAGTGAAAGTTTCCGAGCTCAAATTCTCATATCCGCACGGAGCAGGATCATGCACCAGGAATCAAAGCTGGATTCCATACCTCGAGATGTTGGGACCTCGGTGGGCAAATTTGCGACAGAAGAAATTCTCCACTAAAAGCATTCCCGACGCCACATACAGGTCAAATTGAGGACTACCTACATGAACTGGAAGCTCGCAGGCCGTTATACTCCATCAAGCAACATATCACGGCTCCATTCAATCAAGGCCAGATGTCGTCCATCTCCAGCTGTTCAGCCAGACGTGCGATGCCGCCTTGGACTTTAGCTTCACAAAAGTCCGTTGAGCTCTCGTTGACTCTTCAGGTAAGCTTTGATCTCCATGACTTCCCACTGCGTTTGCGCATCGCTCATCACATCTGTCCCCCACATGATTTGTTGAAACGTGCTGTCTGCCCAAAGGTCGGGGTGCTTCGCCCCGGGTTTTCCGACGTTCCTCATGTTCCAGTCTCGGACTTCCTGCTGTGGTCCGTCTGGTAAATGGAGCACACTCCTCATAGCCGTGGCCGAGCTCTGGATCAGCTCAGCCCGCTCCTTACGTAGGCTTTGGTATGTCGCCAGCGCCAACGGCACATCGGCCGTCCTCGACAGGCAGACCGCCAGAACTCCAGCATCCTCAATGGCTTGAGCAGCACCTTGAGCGACGTACGGTAGCATCGGATGGCAGGCATCCCCAGCGAGCACCACTTTGTTCAATGTCCAGGCTGGTAGCGTGGAATGAACATTTAGTGGCCACTCCATTAGTTCAGATGGAGAGATATACGAGATCAAACGCTTGACTTGAGGGCTCCAGTCCTTGTACACCTCCATCATCTCCGTATGGTCGCCCTTCCGGCTCCATAGATTCGTCTCGTCGGCATTGTCATTGCGGAGAGGATGAACGAACACCATGTTGTAGAGCGAGGCATCGCTACGCATCGGATAAGCCATGATGTGACCGCCTGGACCCATCCATCGCGTGCTAATCGCATTGTCAAGATGGTCTATGATCTCCTTCTCATTCGTCAGGTCGGCTCGAGGAATCGCGACTCGATAAGCTGCTTCGCCAGTGGGAATGACACGGTCCTTGACTCCAAGGTGCGCCATCAGATGATCTCTCGCGATGCTGTGGATGCCGTCGGCACCAATGACCACGTCGCCTTCGATCCATTCACCAGAGGCGATCTTCACACGAGCTTCAAAGCATGGATCCACGTCAATCACCTTGCAGCTGGTTAGGATGTGAACACTTTCTTGCAGTGCAGCAGTATGCAGGATCCGATGGAGGTCAGCGCGGTGGATGACCAGCATTGGATCACCGAAAAGTTCGGAAGCAGGACGGGCATGCGTCTTTGAACACAACTCGCTGTCGTCAGAATATCGGCGCATGATGTTTCCAGATAATTGTGTTGCATGCTTGATCACTTCATCTAAAAGGCCCAGTCGTCGCAAAATGCGAGAAGCATTTGGAGGCTGTTGTCGTGATTAGTGCTCTGATTGATGAGCAGAGATAGGAAAACGAACAACTTGTATTCCAGCGCCCACCTCTCCAAGCTGGAGAGCTTGCTCAAGAACCTGGACTTCATGTCCGACTTGTCTTAAGGCTTATGAACGTCAGTGAAGGAGCACTGTGTCAACGCTGGTGGTAGGGTACCAATCGCGGTCGTTAAACCAGCAATACCAGATCCTATGACTATCACACGCAAGGGCTTTACGCCTGGCTTAAGCCACGTTAGCCCGCCCATGATCTTGGCGAGGGTAGTATCGTAGAGTTGAGATCTGTGTAACACGACGGTAATTTCGATAATCCACTCTAGATAAAGCTGTAGTAAAGGCTTGATGAATGACACGAGGTCTGAGGACGCTGTGCGCACCCAGAGAACGTGTTCTGAGCTGCAGACTGGGCAACATCTTGCTCCATGAGGAAATGAACCAAAGCTAAGACCTCGAAGTAAGGGAGATTGCGCTTTGCGAAATCTGCATTGCTCCTTCTGGATCATTGCTCGAGTAAGGGGTTTCGACGCTACCAATGAGCTTTGCGAAGCCACCACATAGGAGTGTGGTGCATTCGGGCCCATAGCTGTTCATATCGGAAACGTGAATGGCCATCTTGAATTGGCGTACCACAGCAAGTGTGAACGTTCTTATACCTTGCCACTTGCACTGATCATCATCCAAGTCCAGACACCTTTTACCGTCAACATACACCACTTTGATTTTGTCACCATGGCCCCTCAATCGTTTCTACAACTCTACGATGACTACCACTTCGATGGCGAGGGCATCACGCCGAGTGATTCCGACGTACTTCGACTGTCTGCACCGCCCAAAGTGCAGAACGTCATTTCCAGTGCCCCATCGGCCCTCGACGCTCTTGTAGGAAACATCTCCAGCTCGTCTAGTATCCTAGCCCATGGCTTAGGATTGAATGGTCACATCGGAGCAGATGACATTGCATCCCGGACAGAAGCAAGTACGGACGCAGATATCCGAAAGGCCCGCTCGAACCTTATCGATGCTTGTCGGGAGATGTTAAATCTGGTTGTTGGTCCATCTGAGATGTTGAAGCACATGTGTCTGATCGTGAGATGTTGCTCTAAGCTCTCTTTACTAGTTGACCTTGCTGACCGTCGCAGGACAAACATAACTTGGTGTCGCTACAAATCATAAACCACTATGGTATTGCGGCAATGTTCGGCCCTGACGATTGGATCTCACACACCGAGGTAGCTGAGAGATGTCGACTGCCTTTGGATGTCATCGTCCGAATTCTTCGCCACGCAATGACATACGGTGTATTCTGTGAGCCCAAAGCTGGTCAACTCGCTCATACTGCGGCCTCGTTGGTCATGCCGGAGCTGTCGCCACTTTTGAGCTACCAGCTAGAGATCTGTCTTCCTTCGAGTCTGAAGTTGCTGCAATCGCTACAAGAAGAGCAAAATTCTCCCATGCAGCGGAGCAGGCTACCATTCCAGATCGCACATGACACCGCTGAGAGCTGGTGGTCCTTCGCGGACAAGTCGCCGCACTGGATTCAAGCCTACGGCAAGTACATGGCGCTTATCACAAGTGGAGGGGCACATGATCTTACTCATGTTGTGAACGGTTACGATTGGGACTCATTAGGCTCTGCTCGAGTGATAGATGTAAGTCTGCATCCCTCGAAAGGACAGCAGTGATCACTGACATTGACGGCTTGCGAGTAAGGTCGGTGGAGCAGACGGCTTCGTAGCGATCGCACTTGCGAAAGCGAACCCGAAATTGCAGGTCACTATCCAAGACTCAGACAAGCTCAAGGAACAGGCTGAGGCGCATGTCCCCGCCAGTCTTGCTGGAAGAGTGGATTTCTTAGGTCACAACTTCTTTGACGGGCAGCCCCCATCAAGCCAGAAGGCCGACGTCTTTCTGCTTCGCCATATTCTACACGACTGGCCGGAGCCGGAATGCCTGGAGATCCTGCGAAACATCACTCGCACCATGAAGAAAGGGGCTCGCATCATTGTTGCTGAACAGACCTTGAGCCCGATTGGAACTCTCCCCACACATACCGAGAGAATTATGCGAGCATTGGACATGCAGATGATGGTGCAATATGGGAGCAAAGAGCGGACTCTAGAAGACTTCCAGGCACTCTTCACCTTAGCAGATGCTCGTTTGGCAATGAAAGGAGTGAAGGCACCAGCGGGGAGTGCAGACACTTTCATGGAGCTTGTCTTGGAAGAGTAAACACCTGTGCATCAGTCCTCGGTCAATGTTAGTACTGTTGGTTGGAATGTTTTTGATTGCGCCCATATTATTACTCCCTCTGGGATTCGCCGAAAGGAGGTCATCATATGCAATCAAAACATACCTTACATATCAACATCATTCTTACATCGTCCTGACGTATCTATGCACTTCGATAATGCAATGCAACTGAACGCAATGGTGTCCCGGACAGGTATATCCATGTTGCAGGACGCTGATAGAGCCAAAGCTTGCCGTGCGTACCCTTGATCTGAAGACGACCCCGGCTAATGTTATCGGTTGTGGTGTGTGCAGCAATGATTTGAGTGAGGTGTGAAATAGCTGCATGTATGTGATCTGCGAAGACGAAGAAAGGTAGGCCTTAGGCCAACAAGGTATACCCCACGGGGTCAGCGGAGGATGTCGGACCTCCGACTTAATCACAGCCTCTAGCCTGTGGTCTACGAGGTAGTGTTCCATCAACGTCGCTATGGCCACATTGTTCGTTCCATCCATAGAGAATCATCCTCAAAGCAAAGCCGCCATACAGACTTTGATCCGCAAACATGTCAACCGCGCACACAAGAGGGAAAAATGTGGCGAGCTTGCCAAGCAGCAAGAACAGCCCTGGCTGGTCACTTTGCCGTCGAGATCTCGAAATCGAGCTCCCAGAACCAGGTTGAAAAGAAAAAGCACATGTGATGATGAGACAAAGCGTACAAACATACACTCGAATGTTCCCTCGAATCCACTATCACAGGCACTACTGCTCCGGGTCGCCTCCTGCGATATCCAATATCCTGTTTTTGTAGACTGTGTTACTCACGAACTGTTGACGATCAGTGAGTGAGCTTGCGAGCACACATGGTCCACATTGTGCATGGCTGACCATGTGCAGTGAATACGGAGATGGAGTCTATGAAGGACAGGTTCAACTTGTACCACCAGTACTGGTTGCCACTGGCAATTCACGACGCCACCGCTTTCCAGCAAATCATCTCCATGTTCGCCGCGTATCTTGGCGAGCTGTACGGCCACAGTATGGGTTTTCCGATATCTCGTGCCATCTCTTACCATTCTCTCGCTTTGGAATCCGTTAGAAATCAACTTCTTGATGTCAAAACCTCGACGAATGTGTCGGATGGGATGGTGGTGACTATCATTGGGTTCGTCTGTCATGCCGTAAGTTCCTCCTGGAGTGCATGATACATCCACAGTACTCTTATACGCCGACGACAGAACTTGGAATTGGATTTCACACAATCCCATTCACACATGGAAGCCTTGCGCTATATCATTGATGTGCGTGGCGGCTTGCGAAGCCTTGATCAAAAGCCCATGCTGCGGCTCTTATTATTCTAGTATGTTGGCCATCTCGCCCTTGTTCCTGTATGCATCCGCAGTGCTGATATCTATTACCTGTTACAGTGTCGATATCTTCGGATCACTCGCGCAAGATATCACACCTTATTTCCCAGTTCCTGTTGGAATCTTAGAACGACTAATGCCGAAATCCGCCACGCCCTGCTCGCCCAAACATGAAGACAGCTTGTTGCTGCTAAACTCCCGACAGTTCATCTCTGCACAACAACACAAGTGCATTGCCGCTCACCTGAGTGATCTTCATGTCACCTCGAGCTTTCTCCATCATACTCATCTTCACACGTGCGGGCTTCTCTGGCAAGACTCTACTTTTATCCAACTGCGTACCAACTCGCTCACTCACAGCCTTCTTTCATGGCGGGGTACGGTTAGGGAAGACGTGGGCCAGGACGTCGACCCTAGGTTGGCCATCGAACGGGAAGTCGTGAGGATCCCATCGCTCCTGTACCTTGCAAACATTCGCCGACGTGCAGGTCTCCTGCCTATGCGCACTGCTCACCTAGTCTCCAAGCTTCATATCATACTCATGCAGGCTGAGAACACCGCTACATCGCTCGAGCATCAACAGCTCGCGCCTGAGTTACTGACAGCTCCGGGTGCTCGCTGTCTCCGGATATGGGTGTTTACCCTTGCCGCAATCGAAGCACAGCCTGCCACCCGATCACGAGCGTTCTTCCTTGCTCGGCTAACTGGAGAGCTTCTATCCTATCTCGATGAGCGACCTGCAGAGGTGATGAGCAGCACATACGACATCGTCTGCGTTCTGCAACAATTCATTCGCTGCGGTGATGTCTTCAACATGACGCTGAAAGTCGTGGCAGATGAAGTCTCGACGATGGTCATACCCTGCAATCCAAGAAGCAGCAACTTGGGCTGAGAGTATAGAGTTTATAGAGGCACTCTTGACCCACACCTCCTGTTCCAAGATATAGGGTTGTCCATTCGAAACCTACCCGTATACAGACAAGCCAACCCTCTGCTAGATCGTCGATGAGTCAAAAGACCCCGCACGTCTTCAAGCAATGCTCGCGAGCGCACAGCAGCATTGCTAAACCGGCAAACATTCTCGAATAAGTAGACATCATACAACACGGCAGCACACGAACGACTGCAGGATTCCGAACCTTGTCGATCAGCAAGATTGGCACTGCTCTCCAGCAGTAGGATCAACCTGCATTAGCGACCTTGCATTCCCGGTCCAAGCCAACTTCACGGGTTGCCTCTTCTGGCGGAGCAACCTTTGCGGCTGAAATGCAACACGGGAAAGTACATCGCATGCAGGACCAGGCAGGGTATGCTAGAGAATCGTTGAGAATGCTGTGATCCTGATCCCAGCGTCGATTGAGCCCCTGATCGACGGCCAACTTTGAGCCCAACTCCATCGTTGCAGGATCTTGATCTTCGAAGTGAGGATGGCATGGCATCCTACAGATTCGATGGTCTGTAACTACAGTATACTGTATGTGCGCAACCGACATTCTCCGATGTCCCAGCCTACCTCAACTCCAACGTCGTCGCTCCATACCAGAGATGCTGGCTGGTACCTTTGACTCACGATACCTATTGGACCTACTTTACGAAGTCGCTGTTGTCTCCCCACGCTCGCGGTACTCGACAGGATTGAAGTGCCGACAGAGTCGAGGACCCGTGCTTCCCCGGAGTGGAGGTACATGGATAGTGGCCGGCCCTATATGCAGCATAGAGCATGCAATACGGAGTACATGAACATGTACACGGGAGCCTCTGTGCAGATCATGACGTCATCCGGACGAACGTCTTGCATAGGCAACATGAAACTAAGAATCGCCCTGCTCAACTCGAGCAGAGCGAATGCAGCTACATGAACCGTTCCTTAAGGTACCCCTCCACACCCAACGATAAGGAGGAACTCTGGCCGCTGATTCAACTGCAAATCCACGTTCGGGATGAGCAGGGGACACCACCGTCGCTAATCCCGACGAATAGTCTGCCTTCACACACATGTACCTACGTGTATGTACAACTTCGATCTGCTCAGGGTTTCCGATACTTCAGCTCTTTCCAATGTGCCCAAGCTGAATAGCCGAATGAGATGACGACCGCTAAACCACTCAGCCCCACGGATGTCCACAACGCCGCGTACAATGCCCTGAGCTCTTGATTACCTCCTCGATCGAGTTCGTAGTTCACGGTACCCGATATGCCGAGACCGATGGAGACGGAGTAGTTGATGACAGTGTTGACTAGCGAGGCCGTGATGCCTTGTCGTTCCTGAGGCACGATGTCGCTGAGTATCAGTGTGCTGGCTGGAAAGCTCACGTCGTTGCTGCAAGGAGAGGAGAATTAGCATCCACTAGTGCTTTTCGTCATATCAAGTGTGGGGAAACCATGGGGCAACTCACCCCCAAGCCATGAAGATCATGGAGACGAAGATGTTCGCCCAAAACGTTTGATGCACGGGTGCGGTAGCGGCAAGCAAACAGCTGGCCAGAAAGGAAAGTGAAGCGGCGCACATCAGCCATGTTGCAGGGACGCGGCTGAGCAAATAGCCTGTCGCAATCGCAGCCAAGACGCCGGATATTGTTTCCGGGAGGAACTGAACAGCACCGATGATCGCGCTGTTGCCTCGCTCCACCAGAATCAACTGATAGGTGTAGAAGATCCACGTCCCGAAGCTGCTCCACCCGAGGCCCAAGCAGACGATGATACATGTCACTTTGCCGTTCCAGATGTCCATTGGAACAAGCGGATTTGCTGCCCGAGCTTCGTGGTATGAAAATGCCACCATGATCAGGATTCCGAAGATCAGCAACGCATAAGTGTAGGGTACGTTCCAGCCGACGACCACTGCTTGGTTCCACGCAAAGTTGATTGAGACCAAGCCCACAACGCCCAAGATCGCGCCAATGCCATCGAAGACGAGTGGAGCTCCGATCGAGGATGACTGGGCCCGGATCTGGGTGTCTGGGATCAGCAGCAGGGCCAAACATGTCATGATGGCGCACCACATCGCTGCCGTGTAGAAGCTCCAGGACCAGTGAACCCACATGGCAAACGCGGAGCTGACCAGAGCACCCACAGTGAATCCAATTGGTGCCATGGCGGCGAAGATGGCAAAAATCATCTCTTTCCTCCTACCCGGCGGGTAGGCATGGCTGAGAATGGCAAGTCCGTTGGGGAGCAGGAATGCTGGACCTATGCCCTGGAGTGCTCGACAGACATCGAAGAAGATGGTGGACCGTGTATAGACTGACAAGCCAGCGACGAGCGACCACACACCTGTCCACAACCATCCAGCCACCAGCATACGTTTGTGGCCGTAGATGTCGCCCAACTGGCCAGCAATGAGCACGAAGGAGCCGACAGTCAAGCTATAAGCTGCACAAAACCAGCTACGCTGTCCGACGGTGTCATTCTCGAAGCTGTTGCCAATTATCTGCAAGGGTACCAACACGGTTCCAAGCTGGGACTGGGTGATGAGCTGGGTGCTGCAGAGGATCGCACAGAAAGCAAGCTCGTGGAGCGGCGAAAGCTTCAGTTGATGGTGTGCATGACCAGGATGCGGTTGAGGCGACGTGTCCGAGGATGCAACCTCGGAAGCTTGTTCGAGCTTGACGTTCTGAAGCTGATCATCGTTCTCAAGCTCGGCATGATTAGAGCGCATGATGGGGGATTCAGTGAGCTACCCAGTCGATACAATAACGCCTCGATCGACGGTGTACAAGAATATGGCCATGATTGCAGTTTATATGCGCGACCCAAGAGATGGTCAGCGTCATTGTCTGTCCTGAATCCTGGACTGTTTGACTGGACGAGTTGGGATCTCTGACAGACGAACGATATGTGAGAAGGATCCCTGCTCGTCAAGCTAAACCTTTTCTGTATGCCATTTACTCAATGCAGGAAAGTCGATCTTCACGCCACGGCAGGTCTACCCGCTAGAGCTCGACAATGCGAAGCTCGAATACACTCTCGATCTACAACAAGCGAGAATACGAGTCGAGGGTGCTATAAGATAAGACCTATGCGCCACTGTCTCACCGCTGCTGCGGCGATGTACCATTGCCATGTTTTCCACCTTCGTGGGCGTCCCAGGCAAAAGAAAGAAGCCCAGCAGCGATGATAAGGTTACTCGGCCTCGGGGGAGTCCGCATGCCGCTGCGGAAGCGGACAGCGGTCCTGCCCGTCGGCAACGTGCAGCTGTGGCACGTGCGTGCGATGCTTGTCGCCTCAATCGTGTTCGATGCGACGATGGCACGCCGTGTCAGAACTGTGCCTCACAGAAGACAGCCTGTCGCCGCGGACCAGCAGACCATACGACAGCGAAGAGACGCCATGGGAGCCGCAGCGACCAGCAGGAGAGTCAAGATCACAATGCTAGCGACAAGACAAAAGATCATCGGGATCGTGAGATCGAGAGCCTGCATGCCAGGATTCGTGATTTGACACGTGGGTCAGAGATCACTCCTGATACTGCCAGCACTCATCCTCGAGCCCGCTCTCCTCCTCCGTCATCTACTTCCCATTCCGCTCCGCCCTCTCCGCTTTCAAGTCACGAGTTTCACGTCAATGGCGAGCGTCGACCTTCGCTACGGGATGTCTGGTGCGGGACCGCGCCCGTTCATGAGATGTCCACGCCCACGTTCGTCCTCCGCTTCCGCTCTTTTGCTCAGTCCGTCCTCCATCGCTGCCTACCAGATGATATAGCCCGCCCCCATCCATCCAAGGACGAGTCTATCCCCAATGTACCATCACCAACGTGTGTCAAACACAACACTCTCAGAGGCACCGCCGCCATCGCCGCCAGTTGCCCTACCCGAGATCTTCCGCGGTCGCAGCAGGAGTACTTTCTTGGCCTCTATTGGCAGCACGTTCATTTCACCATGCCCATATTACACGAGGCATCTTTCAAAGAACACTTCCATTCTCTGTGGCATCATTCGGGACCAACCCCTTGCCCATCGCTTCGAGAACGACTCCCGTGTCCATTGACTGATGTTCTGCTGGCTATCGGCCTACAATACTCGACTAACTTCCCGACCCGCAGTACTGGAGCTTTGCATCGATCTGTCCAACCCGCATCATCCTTCGATGCGTGTACTATGGCACGCTGTTACAGCCAGAGGTGCCAAGAGGCCCTGTTGCATGACTTGGAGGATCCAACCTTCTTGACTCTCCAATGTGCTGTTCTGCTTGCGGTCTACTTCGCCAATGACACCCGTGCGAACACTGCTCTTCATTGGGAGACCCTCGCAATACGCATTGCCCACGCTCTTGAACCGGACGATGCTACGTTGAATTACTCTTCGAGGGTCGATCACGAACTCCGAAGCCACATATACTGGCTTCTTTACGTTCACGATTTCCGAAGGTGTATCGAAGCTGGTCGGCCATGCACTGTACCACAGCCTTTTGAGAAACGATTCCCTGACGACAGCGTCGATCTGGCTCGACTACTCGGTGCCGATGCGTCCTTAGTCCATCAAGTCACCTCTTTGACGTTCTTCACTCAGCTATGTAAGCATTTCGATGCGGCGAGGACGGTGTACACTGCGTATTGTGACGGTCTCAATCAGCTAAGCACTTCAAATAGCTCTACTACAACTTGCGAAGCACTCTTCCAGCATGACCGAGACCTCGAGAGTCGAGCTGCCATTCTCTCGACTATGCTGCAGCCGCTCTTCAGTTGGGTCGAGGACGTTCCTGCTGGACTGAAGATGCGTCGGCGCGGTGGTGGTAAGCCTTTCTCAACAGATGGCACGCCTGTGAGTCTAGAGCGAGGGTTGGCAACATGGCTCCAACAGCATCGCTTGTTGCTGGAACTCAATCACCACCGGACGATTACCAACATGTGCAGAGCTTTTCTCGTCTTCGACGCTACTATCTGCCAAGCCACTCCACAGCTTACGATACATGCTGAATATTGTGTTGACCATGGGATGGCCATCATCAGCATCATCCATCAGGTTCTTATGGAGTCGGATCTACTCGTGGGTGATGCGTATGACCACCTATGGGATGCCACTTTGTCCGTGCTAGGCTTTATATTCACTCGACCGTCCAATCCCCTGGCGTGTACCGCGCTATACAAGCTCGACATGGCCATCGCAAGCTTTGATATCCTGGGCGTGAGATCAAGTGCCGCTCGACGCGCATCAGCCCTGGCTGGTGAATACAAGCCTATTGCTGCGCAATGGATGGCGCAATTTCGAGCACTCCCAGTGACCCAAGCCCCAGTCCTGGGCGAGGCAGTGACTGATCATCCCGTCCAGTTTTGGCCTCGGATTGAGCAGGCAAATGACAGCGGCCACATCAATGCTCACCATAACGCACAACCTGGCCCACCGTCCGAAGTATGGGCCGGTGCCGATTGCTCGTTTGGGGATGATGGGTCGTACTTGCTCGGCACCGAGAAGCCTGAAACCGCTGAGTTTGCGAGGACCGATGTGGACGACTTGTTCTTGCTAAAGCTCTCCAATCCAGATCTCGGTGGCGTGAAAATCCCTGACGACTGGCTTGATCCGGCTGCTCTACAATACCCAAGTGATCAAAATCTTACCTTACAGCAGAACCTCAATTTTTAAGTCGTTGGTCGTCGATCACTTCGATATATATACAACATGGCGCATTTCTCGTTATATACATATATTGGCTCCACCTGCGCTTTGATAGATCTACACAATTCATAGATACATACAACTGATATCTACTTGAAATGCATATACTCAAGGCGAGTCTTGCTTCGTATTCATCTCTACCCTCCCCGGAACTGTTTTTAATACCAAGTGAAGTGAGGGACCTATGACTTCCATGCTTGCGCTAGTGCCGTGCATCATCTGCGGCATGCTAGACGCAGGTCATCATTCCTGTTTCGACGACATCGAACAACGGGACATGGAGCAAATGGGCACAGCTTCACCTTGCGCAAGAACATGCCGCATCGGCTAGATACATGGACCCTGTCGATATGCCAAGTGCATACATGTCTACATACATGTATTTGCTATATGGCAAAGACGAGCTGACCCCTCATTGATTGCACCTACGTCAAGCGCTCCACAGACCAGGGAAGTAGCATACATGTACCTCAACACGGCATGTATTTACTTGGTGTATGTGCTCCAGCAGGTACAAAGGGGAAGATAACAAGCAGTAAGAACCACATGATCTCCTTCTTACGCTCTTGCTCGACTTTCTTCTCAACTGAACTAAGTTCATTTCTCCTTTCTCATCATACCAGTGCACCTCAGCTGTTTTAGCATATTTCGTACATTTCACACTACCTTACTCTATCAGAGCTGAACTCCTGGTCCTCATCCACTTAAGTCTTGATTGGTTTGCGCACTGCTCCCGGACCAGACTCATCACTTGAACCTCGAGCCACTACCGCCAACTTAACGTCTCGGCGCCGTGTCTCAAGACCTCGCACTCGCCACCCGACATATCGCCTTAGAAATCTATCAACATCATGGCCACCTCTACCAACGCACACCCCTACGCTTTCCAGCGACCCTCAACCCTCGCCACCCGTTCTCTGGTCTCCGACACGAAGCCTGCCACTATACCGTCCGCCTCGTCCAACGACGGCAACAGCTCGGCTACCTCTTACCAAGACCAACATCAAGCCACAGCACTGCCACTGACCTCACCGACGAGCAGCAGCAACAATTACACCCAAGCCACAGCGGCCGCGGGTAGTGATGGGCTTGCGTCTGCCAGACTCGAAAGGGCGCAGAGCTGGAAACTGGGCGACAAGAAGCGCGAGGCGACGGAGCAAATGCTTGCGGGTAAGGCGCTGGGAACTGGCCAGCAGTTGCAGGGTTATTCGAGCACAGGGACTTCGTGAGAAAGTGATGTGGTCTGGGTCGTGGGCCGGTGACGATGGCTCATGGGAGGAGGCTGATCTGCGCGACTCTCTGGGATCATGGTAGCGAATGTGGCTGATTCTGGGTTGTGACAGCAGGAGTTTCGCAATCCTGGGGCCTGATGCTCCTAAGCAGGGGGTCAGTATCTACCTAAGCCATTCTCACCTTGCGTTTAGCAAAAGTCGCAGAAACCGACATAACCTACGTGTACACGAACGCCGAATCAGGGGATTATGCACAAAACTGGTCGAGCTGCGTCTCTTCATCGTCTACATCCTAGGTACTGTAAACTAGACTAGACAGCAGACTCGAAACTCAAATCTTGCCAAAACTCAAGGAAACTTCTTCTCTGAACGAGTGACTGGGGCGCTAGACCGGCGCCCTTATACCTCTGCTTTGAATTCCATACCAACCTTGGAGTTCGTGCTGGTACTGTTGATGGTCTCCATGTCTTCGATACCGTGGCATATATGGCAGCCATCAGCAACATTATACCCCTTGGGCCGTCATGCTGCTTCGCGTATACTCTTTCGTGGACGTTACTGCAGAATGCGTGGTCATGTGTCATGAACGTCGACCTGAGCGAGTCGTAGCCTGCGTATCGTCGAGGTCGTTGGACTTTCTGCTCGTCGTTTCCACCACCAGACGTGGCATGCGTGGTGGTAGATGACGGAGCAGTATATCTCGCAGCATCGACGGCAGCGTTGCAAACGAGCCACACTTAGGCTCATCAGTATCGCATCCATCAATATTGATGCTACAAACCTGTCTTCATGGTGTTGCTTAACAAATGTTGTCAATACTCAATCAATCACTTTCATGTCATGACAGCAGAATTGCTGTCACATTCGGCGGTGTTATGTCCTATTGAAACGTACGCACGTGGCACGAGGTCAGCCTGTGGATTGGTGATGTGAAGACTTGGCACCGTGACTGTCACGTTTCCCCCGACCACCCTTATCGACAATGTAGTCGTCAAGATGGGCGGGTTTGTCGCTTGTCACCTGGTGCCGGGCAGAGGGTGCTGCAGTTGGAGAACGGTTGCCATACCAATCAATGTCGCCCAATTGCAGCTTTCTAGCTCGCTGCTTGCTGCGTGTGTTTCCACTTTTGTCGAAGCGCGGCGGACCGTGGAGGGTGTCGAACGTTGAGGTGCCTGGAATGTCAGTGATTGAGTCACGGCGATCTAAGGTGTCATCAGGTCCTGGCGTGGAGGTGTTGACATGCGTAGTCGGCGAACTCGATGCTCGCTGCACATCAACGTCCACGCCAACTATACTCGCAGTCTTGTTTTCTGTATTGCTGGTCGAACGTTGAGATTGACCACGACCTCGAGAATGAGGTTGGGGCGGCCGCAGGCTACTGTTGAGCGAGCCTGTACCGACAAGACGCGTCCGACTGCTAGTCGTGTGCACGTAACGGAAAGCGGGCTCACCATCCTGCTGATCGTCTGCCAAATCAAGGTTGAGGACCAGGTTCTTGATACGCTGCTGCTCGGCGCGTTCATGTTCCTGCTGCGTGCGCATGGCCACAGCAAGATTCGAGTCAGAAGGCAGATCAATGTCTCGAGTCTATAACTATCATCAGTGACTGCCTCACCTAGAGGTCGATACTCGAATATGTCGCCACTTACCTGCTGTCGATTACCTTTCTTGCTCAGGAGTGCAAACGTCATCACCCCGGGGGCAGTTCTGACCACCGGAGCGGGTGTCTCGATACCACTATCCTCAGCAGGCTGCACTGCTGCAGCTGCGCGTACAGTACGACGCATGGGAAGGGGCAGGTCGAACTTTTGCTTGCTTTCAAACTTGCGTGATTCAACACTCTCGGCCATCAGCTTTGCAAGCTCACGATCGAAATCTGCATCAGCCTCTGGATCTCGGTGCTCCTCTGGACGAGTGACGACGATATGCTCCTCCTCGTCGGAAGATTGCGCCGGGTCATCGACTTGGTCGGGCTCTAGACCATCTTCGTCGTCAGACTTCACTCCGTTCAACTCCGCTTCAACATCATCGGCACCATTTCGATTATCATCGGAATGATCGCCGTCAGCATCAGGTAGATCCTCTGGCTCCTCAGGTTCAGCTGACGCGCCATTTGCAGAGGCTTGGTAGTTTTGTTTGCAGGCGTCGGCGAACGCCTTGCTTGCTTCACCAAGATCGGCCAGAATGGGCTTCCACTGTGGTCGTAGCAAGCTGTAGAGATCTTGCACAACAAACTCGATGTCCATTGGCAACGGATCTTTGACGTTGATGTAGTATTGCAGGAATGTAAGGAAGAAATCCAGCTTCTTCTTGACTACACCCTTCTCAAAGTAGGACCCACAGGTCTCAAGCAAGGATGCGACAAGACGAATGCGGAAAAAATCATCTGGGAGATCTAGAGCGGAAATCCTACCCGGCTGGATGTACCCTTCGTGGCTGTGGTTCAGAATGTTGAAAAGCGTGTCGAAGATAAGGGATGAGTCTACAAGTCGATAAATGTAGAGCTCCCCAAGATACTTCACTTCCGCAATGCGCCGCTGATTGTACTTGAAATCGTTCGTTTCCAGTCCAACGGTGATGCGCTCTAGCACGTCGTCCATGACCGAGATTGCGAAGGCTGTATGGAACCGATATAGCGCTCCGAGCATGATCGCAAGCAAATGAATGTTGGCGAACTTGATTTTGCCTGGTTTGACGAAGATCTTTCGAAGCACTTCAACCACTTCACTCTCTTCCCAGTGTAACTTGCGAATCTGCTTAGTGACACGCTCGAGATTTTTCTTATTCAAATCCATGTACACCAGTTTACGAACGTAAAGGTCGAGCGTAGTACGTTCCTTTTGCTGGATGGCGGCTCGCTCGGGCGGATTCACATAGTACACAGCATTTTCGATAAGCATCCTCTCCTGCTGACCCGGATGGTGAGCGGCCTTTTTGCGCTGCAATGTCTCGAGGAAGGACGACATTCGAGGAGAAGTCTCAGGATTTCGCAAGAGATATCGACCACAGTTCTCTAGTAGTGTCGCGATGATCTCGATGTTCATGCGCGAAAAGTCGTCCAAGCTGACCTTCAGACAATGGAAGATGACATGCTCTGGTACCACGCCGAATTTGGTGAGCTCTGCAATGTATCGCACGTTGACCATTCGAACCTGACCAAGAAAATCTTTGGACTTGCGACGTTGCAGACTCCGGAACTCGTCGTCAAGATATTTCGTCATACCTTCAGCAACATCAGTTAGGTGTCGGCCGAGTGTCGCAATGAGACGCGCATAGAGCGGGAGAAGATCTGTTCTGCCCTTCGGAATCTCCTCGATGGACTTTAGAAGGCGATTTCGAGAAGCCTTTGAATTAAGAAAGCAAAAATCGATTGCAAATTGATCCACCTGGTCTTTCCCACTCAGCTCAATGAGCCTTGCCAGGAGAGCGTCCACCTGCGCTCCGACAGTCTTGTTTGCGATCGCGGTTGAAGAGTCGTCATTTTCCATCGGCTTCACATCGGACTTCTCGACCGTGTCATCGATCTTCTTGCCCACTTGTTCGTTATCGTCGCTTTTCTTCTTTTTACTGTCCTCAAGAAGTATGCCTGGCACACGATCCTTAAGGTCCACCAGATTTTCGTAGAAGCGTCGCTCGTCCTCATCCTCCCAGATACCAGCACCTTCTCCCTGGCCACGCAAGTATTCGCCGGTCTTCACCAGACCAATATTGCTTTCCAAATCACCCCCAGCACTAGTTTTCGCCGAAAGATCGGGCATCTCAGCCCCAAGGACTTCTGCGAGCGTTTGAGCGGAGGCAACCAATTTTTCCTGGGCCTTCAGGGCCTTCTCGTAGCTCGTTTGTCGATCCTCGAACACTTCACCAGACTTCACGTAAGCTTCCGCATTCCGCTTGCCTTGAGCCGACAGCTGCTTCTGATCACGAACAAGATGCGTCTTGACATCTTCGAAGTATCGTAAGAGAATGTTTTTGAAGCGTTGTTGCAGTTCTGGGGATGTCAATGGAACGTCCTGGGCAGAAATCTCGTCGTCGTCCGTCGAAGTAGTTGATTCAAGGTTTTCTTTGTGCGTAGTTGTCGAGCCGTCTTCTGCCACGATCTTCCGACCTTCGTTCTTGGCTTGTTGTGATCCAAGGATATCAAATGCAAAAGATTTCACGAAAAGAACAACCAGGGGCAAGTTGACGTGCTCTCGGTCATGGCCCAGCATATCCTTCAAAACCTCAAGTGGAAAAGGCTCTGGGTCCTGAACATCGCCGCGAGGGCCATTCGGTTTTGCTTTCGGAGCGGTATCCACCACCTTGCCACTGTCTCGCATCTTTCCTGCTTCCTCAGGCCTGGTGACATCCTCGAGGCTCTTTAAGACCCCGACCAGCCACAGCTCTGTGGCTACGCGAAGCAAGACTCGTTGTCTAGCAATCCGATCCTTCTCTTCTCGTTCGCGCACCTCACTCGATAGCGACTTCAGCTGGGCTTTGTCTGGGGTGCTCAAGCCGCGCCCAATTAACCATCCCAGAAAGCATGTGAACTCTTCAGGACCAAATCGCTGATGAAGAGCGCTAACGATCTCGACTCCTGCTGCAATCTCTCCAGCAGTCTTGAGCTTGCAGAGACCCTCGAAGCAAGCGGACACGATCTCGGTAAGGTATTTGTGTAGTGAGAGCGATTTGACTTCTTGAAGGAATGTGTTTGCTCCCGTAGGATTGATGGCAGTGCGAAGACGTTTGATGAATGCCGTATTCTTCTTCATGTTGGAGTCGAGAGACGACTGAACGGCGTAGACATCTGCGCGATCGATCAGCGGTTATACATTGCGCGTGTCGTGCACCAGCAATGCCCGACCTTTGTCGCCATCCCACGCTCGAGCGTTCAGCTCCTTGAGCTCGCCTTGATTTAGTATCAGCATGTAATCTTCATTAGACAGCAGCGAGTGGAGTTCGTACGCTTTCTCGACCGCTCCATGGCCGCGTGTTGACTTGGCGCAAATGCTTCGATCGCAGATAGAGACTGCTCAGCGGTCCCGCATTTGGAGATTGTGGCGGTACAGCAAGCCTGATACTGGATAGGCTTGCATTTGGGCAAGAGACTATGACCGACGTGGTACACAGGGCGTTACTTCGGGGAGAAGGAAGAGAAAATAAGGACCCATGCGTGTCAATGAGCGTGTGGTGTAATGTGGTGCACGAGAGGCATTCAATCTATGCACACAATCTAAGGTGGGCTTGCTGCATCAACGGACCGCTTCCGCAACACCAAAGACGGGCTTTCACATGCGACACGCTTGACTTCGTCATTACATTCGACATCAGCACCATTTCCAACACTCTGCATGCTGCGAGGGCTCATTCATGTCGGCAGGTCTTTGTCAAGATGGGCTTTAGTACCTCGATATCACCCTCCATCGCGTACAGCGCTCCGGAGATGCCTGCACCCTAAGGCAAGGAGCTTCACCTTGAGCGCGCATCATGGCGCCAGCGAAGTCCAGCTGCGCCCATACCAGGAAGACAGCATCCAAGCTGTGCTGGACTATATAGGAAAAGGTGAACGGAGGCTGGGTATTTCACTAGCTACAGGCAGTGGCAAGACTGTAATTTTCAGCCATCTCATCGATCGTGTACCAGCACCCCAACAAGATGCTACACAGACGCTTATCTTGGCGCATCGGCGAGAGCTTGTGGAGCAAGCCGCTCGACATTGTAGTGATCTGTATCCTACAAAGACTGTAGAAGTAGAGATGGCTGGTCAGCACGCGTCCGGCATTGCTGATATCACAGTAGCATCTGTCCGAAGTATCATGTCTGGTGAGCGGCTTTTAAAGTACGATCCTGACCGGTTCAAACTTATCCTTGTTGATGAGGCACACCACATAGTTGCATCGGAGTACATGAGTGTTCTTCGACATTTTCGCTTGGTGGACCATGAACAGTTGCCAGACACCGCGCTCGTTGGCGTTTCTGCCACATTCTCACGCTTCGACGGAGTGCGACTGGGCATGGCAATTGATCATATTGTCTATCACAAGGATTACGTGGACATGATAGACGACAAATGGCTTGCTACCGCAATGTTCACTACCGTGCACTCGAAAGCTGACCTGTCAAAAGTCAGAACAGCATCTGGAGGAGACTTTTCGACCGGACTTCTGTCAAAGGCTGTCAACAACCCTGAGAGTAATGCTATCACTGTGAGAGCATGGCAAACAAAAGCAGAAAACCGGCGCTCAACACTGGTTTTCTGCATTGATATCGCGCATGTTCGCGATCTCACCGCAATGTTCCGTCAGCACGGCATTGATGCTCGATATGTGACCAGCAATACTGAGAAACAAGTGCGCGCGCAGCGCTTGAACTCCTTCAAGGCTGGGGAGTTCCCTGTACTACTGAATTGCGGAATATATACCGAAGGCACGGACATTCCGAACGTGGACTGTGTGATTCTTGCAAGACCGACGAAATCAAGGAACCTTCTAGTGCAAATGATCGGACGAGGATTGCGATTGTACCAAGGCAAAGAGAATTGTCATATCATTGACATGGTCGCTTCTCTCGAAACAGGAATTGTGACAACGCCGACATTGTTCGGACTTGATCCTACTGAGCTCGTCGATGGCGCCAGTCCGAAAGAGCTCCAGGATCGTAAGGAGCAGCAGCAACTCAGGGAAACAGATGAGGCAGATTCCGATACTGTAGACATCCCCATGATTCCGACATTGTCAGGGACCATCAGCTTCACCGACTACGAGAGTGTGACAGACCTCATCGAGGATACCTCCGGAGAGCGTCATATCCGTGCCATCTCACAATATGGCTGGGTCCAAACGGACAACGACCGATTCGTCCTATCGGACCGATCTGGTAGCTTTCTCACCTTGAGTAAGGATCCTGACAATTTCACTGTGACTTTTACCCAAACTCTACCTCCTGAGTTGCAGACAAAGTCACCTTACATGCGGCCAAGGCAGATAGCTACAGGGGCAACCTTCGAAGATACTGTCCATGCGGCAGACACATTTGCTGCCACTGCGTTTGTGAGAGAAGTGATCTTGAAGAACGCCAAATGGCGTGCGTTACCCGCATCAGAGAAGCAGGTGACGTACTTGAACAAGTTCCGAGGCGAACATGAACAATTGCAGTTCGGGACCATCAATAAAGGGAAAGCAGGAGATCTGATCACGAAACTGAAACATGGTGCAAAGGGCCGCTTTTCTCGCATGAGCAGAATGCACAACAAGGCTAGGGCAGTCGTAAAGAAGAAAGAAGAGTGGCAGAAAAGAGAGCGGAACGCCCAAGTTAAAGTTGGGCCAATACAGGATCGTACATGATAGTCATGCCCGCATATCCACCTCCAACTCAAGAAATTTCTTTCTGCTCCGCGCCTGGAGTAGGCTGGACCCAAGCAATGCGTTCTTTGGTGAAGAGCTCCAGCCCAGGCTTCAGCGAGCCGGTCACGCTCGAGTCGTTGATGGTACCCGGCTTCACGATCACGATGTCTGGCTGGGCTTCCAGCTTCACCCAGACCAATGTGCAGCAGGTGTTGCAAAAGCCGTACTCGACATCCTTGCCGGAGATGCCCTTGCGAGACCACGTCTTGGCGGTGCCAGAGAGGACCTTGTACTGCAATCGCACGGAGAACACCACGTCGTCAACAAGCGACTTTTAATGTATGGAACCACTCGGTGGCGTCAAGACATACCTTGTCCTTCGGCACGAACGTGTTCACCGAGCCATTCGCTCCAGCTGTCTTCCGGCACGGGCCACAATGGCAAACGGCCTATAAGATGACTCCAACAGAGGAGTTATTTAGCCTTCCATCATGGTGTCTGCAATGGCAATCTTTGTCCCTCTTCCGCTCAAATTTTCACAAACGAAGAACTTATCCGCCATCAAATAAGCACGACTCATACATATACCTCCAATCTCCTTCCCCTAATCACGCTGTCCCACTAGACGCGGTTCCCCCTGAAGTGTACGGAATATAGATATATCTACTTACATTCCCACCGACCTCTCCCGCGAGGAACTCAAACGTAAACTCCCCGCACATGCAGCTCCCCTTGACCATTGTATATAGCTCGTTTCCGTAACAGGAGTTGTTGTCGTTGTCTATTGTAGGTAAAGTTGGACAGCAGAACGAAAAAGTAGTATAATAAGGAATACTGTAGGCTGTTCGTGAAGAGGGAAGAATACGACTTGCCAGTGGCGTACGTAGGTAAGTTATTGTGCATACGTAGTAGTGGGAGAATAGATCATACGCCTTTCGTCATCCATATAGACGGCGCCAGACATGCAGATGATGAAATCATTCCGTTGTCGGACTACATGTACTGGCGGAGAACATAAAACGTGTACGAGCATCCACCACATCATGCCATCGAGTAAGAACAGATCGAACGAGCATTTGGGGATGATAAGTGCAGTGAGTAGCAAGAGGTGAGCGCTTACATGCGCCTGCAGACATGGATGTACGCCATGCGGCTGTATGATAAATCCCTGTCAGTAGCCGCTTGTGCCATTGGGATTTGCTCGGTGGGGCCTTGCTTCTCTGGGATATGTGGCGTGCGTACTGTACACTAAAGCTACCTACCTTACATACATCACGCGTGTAGACACTTACTCATATGGATATCTGATATGAAGAGGCGATGAACGATCTAGGCGATATCTTATACGAAGATATCGAGCGCAGCGATTTCTAAGTCTTGACGGATGATTTATCATCACCTATTGCTTGCATGGTCTAATTTGGGATAGAGATAGCCAAAAAGTAATAGTAAAAGATAAAGTAAATGTAGGTAATGTAATGTTATGAGTTAAAGATAAGAGATTTGTCCTCTCGAGGTATGCATGGCGGGAGGAGTATGAACAAGCGCAGGCCAACCAATTGGCGAAATGGGATCTAGCAGTAGGTAGAGGCGATGTATCATCTACAACTTGGCCTTGTCCTTGATCTCGCCCATCATGATGTCGCGGATGTCGCCGGCGGCCTCGTTGAGGTAAAAGGCCATGCGTTCGCTGCCGAGGTTCTTGCTGACGATGTTGAACTGCACGCTGTTCTCGTTGATCATGTATGCCATTCTGTGAGCGCTCATTGTTAGCTATAAGTTCACGTGTGATCTTCTGTGGTATTCGGCGCAAACTTACCCCCATCCATCGTCAATCACTTGACTCCATCCGTATCCGTTGTAGTATTCCGACGACAGCTGCGAAGAGCTGACATACCACGATGCGCTGTACGTGTATGCTGGGTCCTTGAACAGTGCGGGAACGTCTTCACCTTCCTTGAGACACTTCTTCAAGCCGAACAGGTGGCGGTCCACACCCTTTCCATCGCTAGCATCCGAGATGTACTTGACGTGTGCATCGAGCGCCTTGCGGAAGAGGGTGCGGCACTCCTCGTCAGTGGACAGCGGGTGGGCCATGGCGGAACAGAATGCGACACTCTCGTCAGAGACGGTACGGCAGGTTTCGGTACGACCTTCTTGGAAACGGCGAGTAGCGGCGGATTCGTAGGTCGGTCGGTTCTTGCCGTAGAACTTGTGGTATGCCAGTTGGATGATCATCTGTACGTATGCATCGGGAGAGCACTTGAACTTCTTCATCAAACCCTTGCCGTAACCTTGGTAGGCTTCCACACGGAGCTCGTGCTGGCTCATGAGCCCGACGTGGTGAGTGGTCGCTAGTGCGATATCTGCGTAGTTCTCGCCGTTGAGCTGGAATTTGATGGGGGTTGGGTCGGGCAGGCCGGAGCGAACTTCAGTGGCGTTGAAGTCGAGCTTCTCATTGAAGATCCAGTTCATGATGGTGTCATTGAGACGATGCGTGGGGGTACCGTCCATCATGCTGTGCTCGCCCATGAAGCCAGAAGTGCCGTTCTCGTTAATGATGAATTGCACCGGCTTGTCGTACCATCGGTTGCTACCATCACCGTGCCAGTATTGGTGAGCGCGCTCGTGAAGTGTGACAGGCGAAGCATCATCCAGGCAGACCACAAAGGAAGCGGACTCAATCGCCTCGAGCGCGGTCTTGTTGGCTGGGTTCGATTGGATGAGGCGTTGGCGCATATCGGTCCAGTTGTCGCGGTTCTCGGAGGTGAGCACACCCACAGCTGGACCCTTCTCGGCCGATTTGTAGATGCGCTGAAATTGTTGCTCGAGCTCAGCGGTGTTGAGCTGCTTGCCGTTCTGCACATACGGGACCTTGTAGAATTGGTTCTTGCGGATCACAAGAATGTGCTGGTGGTCCTTGACATCGTACTTGATCGGGAAGTCCGAAGGCTTGGCAGGGATACGGCAGGCGTTGAACATGTAGTAGTATGAGCTCATGGCCAGAGGCAGCTTCTTCATGTATTCAGGTTCTAGCGAACCTTCATCGACCTGCCGTTGGAACTCTAACGCAGCAGTGGTGATGGCAGCGGCGCGCTTTGCTGGGTCTCTTCGTTTCCGGTCGTCGCGATGGCTGTAGAAGTAGGAAACGTATGGGACGACGGGATCGCGGTAGCCAAGGTATGCAGCTTCGTTCCACCACTCGGTGATCCAGTTCTTCGTCTCTGGCTGCTCTCTCCGTGCAAGCAGACGTTCTTGTAGCTTTTGTCCTAGAGAGCCTGGTGCAACAAACTCCTCCACAGCTTTTTTGCTTTGATCGAACTCGGTAGGGCTCAGCAGGGGGTGGAGGGATTTGAGGTATCGCGTTGCGGTCTCGTCGAGAGTGGGCACGGGAAGCTTTGGTAGCGAGTCCTCATAGCGAAGCATGGCACCTTTGGCATGGTCCTCCTTGTATCCTATGGAAACATTCGTTAGACAAGCTCGGCTTGAGCTAGGAAGATATTATTGACATACCAGCAGGCAGAGAGCTCTGCTTGCGCTTTTGTTGGGGAGCCATAGTGAAAGCCTTTGAGGACGAGCAGTGTCAGTGGTATAGAGACAAGAATGAATGAAAGAGGTGAGTAGACGGTATTAGAAAGGCCGAAAGGATTGGTCTGGTGTATATGGCACATGCACTTACAGCAGCAGCAGCAGATCCTCGGTAAACAGCCGCGCGACGTTGCGACAGCGAGAGGATCGCAGATGAAGAGGGTGTTTGCGAGAAGGCTCGGGTACCTCTCACAACCGCGCCGAACATGCCTCTAGAGGGAATACAGGGATGGGGGAGAACAAAAACAAGCCCACGGCCGAAACGAAGAGCAAGAACCCAAAGAAGATGCAGCGAAGATTGATGGTCGTCGACGCCGGCAATGCCTTTTCTCGCGTCTGTTTTTTTGTTGGCCTTAATTTGCGGAAGCAACCAGACCAGGCCACAAAATTCGTACCGTGTGTATGTATCAGATCGTTGTCCTTTGGCCCTGGCCGGGTGCCGGGTGACAAGCTGGTGGTGGCTTTCCGGCGGCTCGAGGTTTCGTAGCAGCCGAGGTCTAGAGCAGAAGCGCGAGGGAGATTTCGTGGGTGAATCTCCGGGAGATGACGGTGGGCCGGGACGAACGGTTTTCTTGTGATGATGATAAATTGAACAAAGTGAATGTTTTTGGCAGATGTTGATGAAGATGTTCAGTCTGTGTAGGCAGAATCCGTCCTCGGAAGTGGTCTCGCAGTCAACAATGCTGCGATCGAACCATAGGACGTGGCCTTATAGGTGGTGATCCGGGTTCGGACGTGCTCAGCGAAGGAATGATCCCATATTCTATTCTGATTGCTGTTCGTCCGATGGAATTGCTTCCTTCATGACCACGTCTTCGTCGAAGATTCCAATACGCCGGTCGTGTTAGACAATGCGCTTGGAGGGCTCGCAACGTGCCGTGAAGTCTATCCCAAAACCACCCGGACGACTTCACATGGCGATTCTTTCCGAGGCTCGGCGACGACATCGTCGTTGATAGACATCGTCCATGGATCGGAATGGAAGCCAATGCTCAACATGCAGGAAATACAAGGATGCCAGCAATTCTTGTGGCCGTAAAGAGGATTGCAGGCCGACGGTGAGATCAGGTATTGAATATTGCACGTGCAATCACATGTAAATGACTACGCTTCATGCTTTTCGCTTCTCGATCTTCACTTCTCGGGTTGGGAAGGCATCCTAGAGGCCTAGCAAGATGGGCAGCCTACGAATAACAGACTGGGCTTATCTTGGATCGAAAGCCATGTCCCAGCAATCATTGTACTCTTGTTAATAGCTCTTGTCGCTATGCTTTTCCAGGCCGGTAAGAATCTATAAGAACAACTGGAGTACTGGAAATATTCCACATCTCGAGCAAAATCTCCCTAGACATCACCTCACATCCACCCCCCTCACGAACACCATACTCCCAAACCCCCTCTCAAACCCATTTCTCGCAAAACTCCTCGCGCTGACCGACCCACGATTCGCACTGCCCAGCACGACCCGGCACCCCATATCCCTTGCCACCCTGGTCCGCTCCCTCAACAGCACCGCATGAACCCCTTTGCCGCGAAACTCCGGCATCGTGCTGTCGATATATAAGTACGCCACTTTAAGCTTCTCGAAGACGGCCATGCCTGCGATCCCAGCTACATCACCGTCGATGGTTGCCTGAAATAGCAGCGTACTTTGCC
This sequence comes from Microcyclospora tardicrescens, assembly GCA_003012245.1. Lineage (NCBI taxonomy): Eukaryota > Fungi > Ascomycota > Dothideomycetes > Capnodiales > Microcyclospora > Microcyclospora tardicrescens. Next base: position 64,973 of record PXOE01000134.1, read on the forward strand.
GCTGCACTGCCATCTCCGCCAGCAAGCGGAGGAACGCCGGATCCCGCCCTCCAGACGAAAAGCCTCGCACGGAAAACGCAGGGAAGCGCGCCCGCTCCGCAGGAGTTGAGAGCTTCGTGACGACGACATTGTCGATATTCTTCCCAGGCAAATCATCCTCATCATTAATATCACCGCCCTCTTCCCCCTCTCCACCTTCCACCGGTTCGTTCAGCGCGTAGAAGAAATGCTCAATTCCCAAAGTCGCCCCATATCCCTCCCTCTTCAAACACTCCAACAGCGCCTTGTTCTCCGCCTCACTAAAACTCCCAACCTCCGCCCCTGCAAAACCGGACCCAAATTCAGGCACCCAAATCGACACCGGAACTTCCAGCGCTTCGCCGCCTAAGCTGTCTTTACGGTAAAACCGCTCCAGGGCGAGGAGAGTAGCCGTCCAGTTTTGCACACTCATCTCTATCCCCTTGTCCTCCCGCATACTCTCGTCAGCATTTTGATTGTTGACTGTACATCCTCCCAAGAAGATGGTCCGATTCAACTTCCCCTCGAACTCAGGCAAGCTGCGGATAGTAAGGATCTCTCCATCTTCCCCAGCAAGATCCCTTCCCTGACTTACTCCTCCTCCCAATTCTTCACTCGATTCAGCAGGAATTGAACCTTTCCCTTCCACCGTATGTCGAGTAAACCACATCCTTGCGCCGCCATAGCGCTCCGGATCAAGCTCTCGTAGCGCGCAGATCTGCTGGACGAGATGCTCGATCTCGGCACGTTGGAATAAAGCCGGGAGGGTCTGGAGATCCAATGGTGGAGCCATGGGGAGCCCCATTTATTTCTTCTTGGCTTATGGTTTGTACTCTTTCGTATGGCACGTCAATGCAACCACGTTTTGATTTTTATCTCTTATATGAAGGACAGTTTGGGGGTAAATAGTAAACTGGCCGGAGGTCTTGCAAAGTTCGAATGGGTCGTTGGGAGAGAGGTGGAGGTGCTTTCTGTGTAAGGTCAAGGATGCATGGATAGATATGGTTGATATGGAACAGAGTGACACGCCCTACTTGTACGGATGTACTCATATGACTCATTCCATTCGCAGGGATCAAGCACGGTGCTGGGCGGAACTGTCGGGATCAGGTAAAATGGGTGTAATGTTACACCAAGGCTAAGGTAGGAGGTCGTAACGATATCCAGTAAGACTCGGCGTGTTCATAGCATCTCTTTCATACACACACTCATACACACAGAGACCAACTCTCTCCCAGTCCTCCCTCTTCAACATTGGTAGTTTTTGGTTTCGAGTGCACAACGCACTCCCCCTACGCAGACATGCCCATGACCATCTACGGGTTCTCCTTGACCCAGTTCACACCCTTCTCGATGTTGCCCTTCAAGTCCTTCACGCACACGTCAAGGAGCTCCTGCTCGAATGGAGTGACCTTGCCGACGGGGTGGATCTTCTCGACACCATTGGGGCCGAGCTCGACGTTGGAGGCGAAGAAGGTGACGCCCTGGTCCTTGTAGAGTGGAGACTCGACGAAAGTGGGCTCGACCACGCCCTTCTCGCCTTGCTTGGCCTTGAGGAGGGATTCGGCGAAGCGGGCACCAGCCATGGCCATGGAGAGGGTGGCAGAGCCAGCACCTCCCTTGGCCTGTACGACCTCGTCACCACCGAACTGCACACGCTTGACGTAGGCGTCACGCTCCTCACCCTCGAGGGTGTAGCCGGCCTGGGAGAGAAGAGGCACAATGGTAGCGCCAGAGTGACCACCAATGACGGTGATGCTCTCGTTTGCTGGGTCGGTGCTCTTGAGCTGGGAGATGAAGCGCGAGGCACGGACGACATCAAGGGTGGTCACACCGAACAGCTTCTTGGGGTTGTAGACACCCTTGCTCTTGAAGACCTCGGCGGTGATAGGAACAGTGCTGTTGACTGGGTTGGAGATGATGAGGATGTTGGCGTCGGGGCAGTTGTCGGCGGCGGCCTTGGCGAGGTCACGGACGATGGAAGCGTTGGTGTTGAACAGATCTGAAGCAAGTATCAGTTGATGTCCAGTATGCTGTAACGAACCAATCGCGTCTTACCATCTCTGGTCATGCCAGGCTTTCGGGGCACACCAGCGGGGATGAGGACGATCTCGGCGCCCTTCAGGCACGCGGCAACTCCGCCGTCCTTGTCTGGTTCGTAGCCGGTGACGGTGCTCTTGGTGTTGATGTGCGAGATGTCAGCGGCGACACCAGGCGCGCCACGGATATCGTAGAGCGCAAGGTCGCTGACTCTTGGGTTGAGCTTGAGGAGGAGCGACAAGGGTTGACCAATGCCACCGGCGGCACCGAGAACGGCGACTTTGGAGGCCTATTCAGAGGGTAACGAGTCAGCAAGCGGGTTCTTAGCATTGACGCAGTCTGAACTGGTTCTATTGGTGTTGATGTTGTTGCGCGGGCGTAGGTGGAGCTCACATTGGCGGCGGTTGCAGAGAACGCTCGTCTTTGCACAGCGCCCATAAGGGACGAAGCTTGGCGGGCTGCGAACATGATTGTGGTGGTGAAGGAGAATGAGGGCGACGTCGATGTATAAAGGTGACAGTCGTGTGATGAAAGATGAGAGGTTGAATAAAGCAATGTAGTGAGTACGGGCAAAAGTCCTCTGGTCCGGGTCGCCCAAAACCGGGACCTGAAGCTTGGGCCTTCCATCCGAGGTGCGGCTTCGGCGGCAGCGAACGCGATACATGTGAATCGCAATGCCAAGACCAGCACTACAATTATATGATACAACGAGTGTGTCGATGACAAGACAATATAAGAAGAGATCGGCATTTAGTCTTCACAATCATCATCATCATAAATATTCCAGTCTCGCGACCGTCAAAGATATCTAAAGTATACTGTTTCGCTCAAATGGGCCTTCCATGATTGCACGTTGCATGCCCCAAAATGTCAAACACAGCGTCAACCAGCTATGAAGCGAGCACTGAACGCTCCCAAACATACACCCCTTGCAGGATTGCTGTAAGTGATCATTCCGGACCACCCAGACTCACGCCCACACCGCCGGCGCCGTCCACGCGCCTCAGGAAATCTCTCACTCTTCCCACTTCTTGTTCTCCTAGTCCGCCGCGCTCGCTCTCGACCGCCGCGACCAGCGCTGGCAGACTCTCCTCCGCCTTCTCCTCCGGCACACCCGTGCATAGGCTGACCACTTTGCGATACATGCTTTCCAGTTCGGAACTTCTGGCCTTCAGTTCGTCGGCACGTTGACGCATCACTGCATTGTTTGCCTTGGTTGCGTTCAGGTGAGCGCGGATGACTCGAGGCGGTGGAACCTGCGTTGAGAGGTATTGTTGCTGCACGGCGTCGGGTGAACCTGATGGTGAGTCAAACATGAGCATCTCTTGGCTGCTCTCATTTAGCCATTCGGGCTTGATGTTGGTGCTCGTCGGGAAGGTCTGTTTTTGCGATCGTTGTCTAGCCTTGGCCTCTTTCCTCTCCAGAATCGCGCGCTTCAAGTTTGCTACCTTGGCTTGTCGCTCATTCCGCGCTTTGACACGTTCTTTCATCTGCTGGAGCTGGTCCAAGTCTGCTTTTTGAAGTGCACTGATTTCACGTATCTGCTCGTTCATCTGATCGATCTGCTCGGTCTTGGTGCGCAGTAGCTCCTTGTGCGAAGTGAGATTCTGCTCAAGCATGGCCGTAACAGCTAAATTTGGGTCAGCAAAGGAAGACTATAGCAAACAGAAAGGCCACCTACTGGCAATGATGTCTTGGCTCAAGTCCTCGACCTGGCTTGCTGCTCCGTCGACCATAGTGGCATCTCCAGTAGCCACCGTGTCTTGAGTATTCGACTTCTGTAGTACTGACTGCTGGCTCGAGAGTCCGCCGTTAACGTAGGGTTGCTCGCCCGGCTCCACTCCCACACCAAAATCCTTTGCACTTACGCCTTTGTAGTTCGGAAGCGATGGATCGGCGTGAATCTCGAGTAGTTGCTGAATGATACTGCGATTCCCTATTCGAGCGACGAGGTTGAGGGCAGTGTTACCAGCTTTGTCGCGGGCATTCACCACATGTGAGAGGAAGCGAATGAGACTCAAGGCACCTTTAGTCGATTGTGACGCTGTAGCTGAATCCTGGCTGGAAGCGTCGCCATTCACTTGTTGTGATGCTTGAATACTCGCCACAGCTGCGGCAGCCAAGCTCGGGGTATCGGCAACGGTGGCATTTGATTGAGTCCCGATTCGTACCAGAAATTCGAGCAATGCCTCGAGGTAGTATTTGCTGCTGGGAGCTCTGCCCTTGATGCCTGAGGAAACTGCAATGTGGTGCAGGATAGTTCGTCCTTGATGATCGCGTACTTCAATGAGTGGGTTGAGAAGCTCGAGCATCTCTGGAAAGCAGGAGCGCTCCCAGCAATTGCTAACAAGAACAGCACTGATAAGTGGCGACTGGCCTGCAGCATTGCCACGCCACATGTTAGCTCCTTTCTGAATCAGCAATTTCAGCAATGGTACATTTGCAAGCGTTGCAGCCCAATGCAGGGCATTGTTGGAGGATGCGTCGAGCGGCATATTCAGCTCATCACTATTAAGCTGTGCGAATGCTGGATGTTGAGTATAATCGGTTCTGCTTGGATCTGCAAACAAGTCCAACACAATGTTCAGCCTGCTGTGCTGCTCGTCTGTGCTGGGCCGAGGTAGCGGTGCCAGTGAGATCGACTCTCCAGCTCCGTTGACATACTCCTGTGTCATACTTGCATTGTATGCGAAGCTCTCATTAGGTTCTGTAGGTGTGGCTGATCGCATTGAAACGTCCAATGGTAGACCTGGTGGAGCCATGCCCTCCTGGCTGTCGGCTCGCATACGCTTCCTTGGTGGCTCGCCATTTGGCTGTGTACTATACCCAGAATCATATTTGGCATCCATGTTGAAGCTACCTTCTGAGACCATACTTTGCTGGCTTCCACCAGGATACATGTCTTGTTGTGAATGCTGTCGGATGTTATTCGGCCGAGGCGCGGGTGAGTTCAATCGGGCGGCTTTGTTCATCGCAGCGAGAGCAACGGATGTCGTGGACGAGATGTTTTGGAAGAACGTTCCGTTCGTCATTGGCCCTCCAGTAGGCCGCTGTTGGTCGACAGCGGTATTGTAGAAGCGCTTGCGGTTGGCCGCCATGGCTTGCTCTTTGGTAGGGGTGTCTTGCCCTTGGCCCCCTGATCCATCCGAGCTCACATCGTAGTCCAGCAGCGGTCGGAGAATGTCTTCCACCCCATATTGTCGACAGAATTCCCGTCCTCGGCGATAACTGATCCAAGTACCCTGGTACTTTCCATACCCGCCCTGGACCTTTTCATGTTCGCCAGTGAGAATCTCCTTCTCGAGCACCTTCGTCCGCTTGCCCTTGTCAACTCCAGCAACCTTGAGAATTTGTGTTGCGTTGAGCCAGCCATCACTTCTTCTGCGCATGCACGCAATGCCTTGCACTTCCATTTCATATACCGAGACTCCAGAGTACACCGCCTGCGCATATGTTAGTACTTGCTCTCCAGAGTTCCTACCAAACTCTCACATACAGTATATATCTGCGGTTTCTCATTGTATCCGGTCCTTGCGCCGAAACTGCGGGCATATCCTGGGTTCGAGATGGGGCCATTGGGGAAGCTCTGACTGTATGCCGGCTGCTGCTGCTGTTGCGGTTGCTGTTGTTGCGGCGGTTGATGTTGCGGGTGCATCGGACTCGGCTGGCCGTCGAACGACATGCTGTATGCATGGCCATACTGCAACCCGCCGGGAGGAGAACCGGCTGGAGCCATGTGGGTGAAGGACTGCTGAGGGGTAGGGGGCATGGCGGCGACGGTCGCTGCCATCCGGTAAGCAGGTGGAGGTGATGATGTTGTCGCAGTGGTGGAGTGCTGCTCTCTCACATTCGACACCGAAGCCGTGGAATGATCTGCGGCGGTTGTGGTATGTCAGCGTTCAAGCATACAATTTGGGAGGCACACGAAGGTGACGCGTGAGGACGCGATATTCGAGAATGGTCGTGGTCCGTGCACCGCCGAACAAGTTCATGAACGTGACACGACATGTAAGGGACATATAGGAACTTCTGTTGGGGCTGCATGACCTAGCATGTGCATATATTTGGTATCACGGTATCGCAATTCTCCATTTCACGAATCTTGAAAAGGAATGTAGGTATGATTCGCTGCGAAGTGAACGTCTTACAACCTACTTATCGAACGCCATTACCAACGTCCATAGTGCCCAAGAATCGTACCGAAGTAATCATACACCAGCTGCATTCGCCGTTGCGGAAATTCACCAAAGCAGTGCCTTTCCGTCCTGTCATTCTCAATCCATTATTGCAAATTCATCAGGTCGTTCGAATTCTGAACTGTTCGCCAGATCGCCATAAATCATACCATTTGATCCAAGTGAAAGTCATTCTTTCCGCGCAAAGTCTGAGACCAACTCCATGTCCAGGCAAACAAACAAAGAACCAAGCAAATAACCAATCAGTCGAGCAAACAAGCAAACAAGAAGAGTGCAAGTATGCAGCCAAGAAGAGAACAGAACGGGGCGGAGCGCTCAGATGTAGAACATCTTGTTCTTGATGGCGTTGTTCAGCACCACCTGCTGCGCAGCAAGAGCACTCGCATTATCCTCCTCAGTCGTCGTGCCAGCTGCCGGTTCCCTGGCCGCCGGAGCGAAATGCTCGGAGAGATAGCAACGAGCTCGCTCGCACACCAGATCGGCGTAGTATGCCGGTGGGCAGATGCTGACGGCGGTAGTGGCGCGGCCGAATAGGTAGCACATACCGTGGGTCATCTTCTCCAGTACATCGGCTGGGGTCAAAGCTGAATTGGCCGGAACCAACTTCCTCATCACCTCATCGTAGATGACGTAGTAATGCGCGGGCTTCGCCGTGCCGTGTAGAGCCGTGTGAGCCTGAAGGAAGAAGTCCCAATTGCAGAAGTTAGTCACTCCACGATCCACCACGAGGCCGTTTCTGGCATTGCCGGTCTTGTCGGCGTCGGCGTCCTTGGTAGGGTAGAAACGAGTATGGTGTCGCTTGCCCACGATGATGATCGAAACGCCTGGTACATTCTGTTTGGTCTGTGCTGGCGAGTACAGACCGGCGCAAGCCTTCTTGATGGCCGGAAGCTCTTCATCCAAGACAGTCTGGTATTGTCCCTCAGAGACTCCATCACGGTAAAGGATGATGTTGGTTGGCAAGGTCCGGTTCTTTGATTGCCACAATTTCAATTGTCCCTGGAACAGGTCCGTCAGATCCGTAATCATCTCTTTTTTCGCTTCCTGGACTCGGATCGCCGCTGGCCATTGACCTAATGTCTCGTCGATCGAAGAGACAATGCTGGCAACGCTCGGCGCAGTAGAGGTAGAACCGGGAGATGGATGCGTGACATCAAGGCCAACAAACATCGTGTTGCCGGGTACAATTGCGCCAAAGTTGCTAGCGGGGATAGAGTGATTGCGCCCGCCAAGCTTGAGATTGATCTTAAGGCCGACATTCGCCACGTACTGTGGTTGCCGCTTGGCAAGTTTGTTGTCAACAACACATTGACAGAGCACACCTTCCAGGACATCGCAACTGTATTTGACTGCGTTGTATATACCGGTGTTGTTGGTACTTGGGACAATGACCAGCAATAAGCTCGGTTTCCTCGCCGCGAGTCTGTGAATGATGTCTTTGATAGCCGGGCCAGGATTGTTCGGATCGACACTCAAAGCATCGGGTTGAGGTACCGTATTGCATGGAATGCCAAGTGTTTTCAGACCGCTCGCGAAGAACCCGAGGCAATCAGCCAACTCTTCCGGCTTGTTCCAAACTCTGTATCCATGATGAATGTACAGACATGCCCAACTGTTCATGGGAGCTGCCTGGAGAAGACGCTTGCCTTGTAAGTTCCACCGTGCCCCTTGAGCAGTCAGTGTATTGTTCTGAGCGAAAGTGATCTGGACAGGTGGCAATGTGCGGCCTGGTACAACAAGCAGTCGTGGCTGGATATTGATACCGAAAGCAGGCTGTGGTTGTGGTCAGCTTCAGTACATCAAGGAGGCCTGTGCATACTTACCAGATCACTGCGCTCCAGTCGGAGGAGATTCAGACCGACAGTGGTGATTGACTCGGCGTTGGCAGATGGCTGGCGCACGGCAAACTTGATCATCTTGGCCGTCTGGTCGGCGGTGATCTTGCCTCTGGCGACCTGACCAGGCTGGACATCGCACACTTCCATTGGCAGGTACGAGGGGTTAGCTGAGTTACCAACGTTGACCACGGGCAGCGACGGGTCCGCAATGGTCAGATTGTATCCTGCATCTATGTGTCAGCTAGGCACGATACATGGCTTGGAGAGACTTACGTGTGCGGAAGAACTCGTAGACGGTAATGTAACGGCCAGCGGCTGGCGCAGCAGGCGCTTTTCCCTTCTTTCCCTTCTTACCGGAGCTGTTGCTTGATCGAGCGGCAGATGTGGTGTCCTCGAGCCAGAATTGGACGTCCTTTGGACCAGCGCCTTCTGACGCGACGATGGGTGGATGAGCCAGACCTTTGCCATCGCGAGGGTGAGCAAGACCGAGCAAAGTCTTATACCGGGGAATATTCTTGCCATTCTTGCCTTGACGCTTGATGTGGGTCACCAGGACAGACACAAGGCGGAGGAACCGTCCCAGGGTACGCAAGACACCTCCATTGCTCTTGAAGTCGGCCACCAGCTTGACCAGAGGAACAACGGTCAAGAACGGTAGATTCTTAACTTGGACGTTGATAAGCACCCGCTCGGTTGCAGCCCTGGCGCTGAACACAAACGCACGTAACGCCTCCAAACCACCCATGAGTGGGAGTCGAGGTTGGTCATTCGCAGTCGTCACACGGCTGTTCCGGCCAATGGTAACGACACTTGGGTCAACTCTGGAAGCATGACCGATGATGATGTTCAACGCTTGCAAGAGCTCTTGATTCCTGCTCAGGTTTGTGGCAGCCGACGTCGAAGTGGTGGCGTCAACCAGTTCGGACATGTTGAGTGTTCCAGTAATCTCAAGCTTTACATGGTACGTCGGGGCGTCCTCGTCAGCCTGTGTCTGCTCTTCGGCTCGGTACAGCACATCGATGGTAACTTCGTCCTCGAGGCGCTGTCGAGTAATGAGGGTGGACCGGAAGTCGCTGACTGCATCGACCTTCTGCTCTCGGAGGTGTTCTTCGATCAGGAGCTGGATGACCCGCTTGGCAATACCTTTGGGAGCTTCTTTCTTGTCTTGCTTCACGGTGATGGCGTATCGAAAAAGCATCAAGTCATTCTGACCCATCATGGTGAAGTAGTTTGTGAAGAGTAGCACTTCCGAACCCTGTTTACCGTATGCTGGTCGACGCGGCAGCACAACGGCCTGGTCCTTACCGTGCTGCTTGAGCAGGGCATCTTCTCGTGCAACGGACGCAGTGTCCTTTACTGGCTGATAACCAGGCCTGCCTCGAGATTAGTGCATCTTCTATCAAGCAAATCAACCTCAAACACATACGAGAAAGCCGCGATGGGGGCAGCTGGGCCGCCAAAGTCTCCTCGACCACCTCTGTACCCACCAGCACCGCCGCGGTTGCCTCCTCTGTTGTTGTCGTAGCCTCCTCGACCACCACCACCTCTGCCTCCGTCTTGACCGCCTCCCGCGCCACCTGAACGTGCATGTCAGCTTAAGCTCAGCATATTCCGATACTCTTTCGTTGTGTACTTACCTCGGGGACGATGTGGTATTCCCTGTTGATCTCCGCCTCTGCCACGACCTCCGCGACCACCGCGACCACCACGACCACCGCCTCGATCGGCCATCTTGGTGGTTCGAGTAGGACGCTAGTTGTGCCGAGTTGAAGGATGTTGCGATCAGAAAATGAAATCGATAGAAATTCAAAGCGAAAGGTAAGTATTGCAGTAATTGGTGCTGCAGTACGAAGATGCGTAGGTGAGGTTGTGGGTGGTAAGTGGGCAAAAGGTCAAAGTACTTATAGCTCGAGCAGCTGGAGGTGCAGGGTGACCAACAAAGCACAGCTTCCCAACACCACAGCCTTGTTGTGATGTCGCCGCAAGAGGCATCAACGCCTTGTTTGCTACATTCCAGCTGTTTGCTCAATCTCTATCCACCAGAGTACTGCATCGCAGGCATATTCACCGCTCCACCCCCAGATCAACTTACGTCGTTGCGCAGCATTCAACGGCGGGATGCTGCGTCGTCGCCGTTGTCGAGCGTTTCACCATCCCTGAAATGTCGTACTGTACACAGCTTTCTTTTGGTCCATGAAACATCGGCATCTCCATTCAATCAGTACATCAACCGTGGATTCAATGTTGTTATGAGGTGCAGATACAACGTATGAGGTGAATCAAAGCAGAAATGCGTAAGTCCAGGGGTTCAGCGTAGTGCATTATTGCGCTTATGTTAACAGGTTCGTTGTGCAATGTTACCTGCTCGCACCAATTAAATAAAAGATTATCCGAGTATGCAGGACTTCCTATAATGGCAGTCGGTGAGGTAACGGTATTTTGTCGACTGCGAAGGGATAAAATCCAACAATGGAATGTCGATGAAATGTTTCACGATGTTGGCTGCGCCATGCTTCGATCGTGGTTGGTGGCTCAGCTTCTACAACGTCCAAGAACCACATGATTAGATGCCCTATACTCCCCACCATCACCGCGTTTTTGCGCTAGATCTGACAACAGACCAGTGAGATCCGAGGCCACTGGCGGTCCCATCAAGTGAGAACAATGTCAGACTTATATCCAGATCTCCATACCAGATCCCGCCGAAATCCAAGGCTACTGACTGTCCACAACACCGCAGACAATATCGAGCGGTACCTCCAAGCAGATGGCCACAAGGTCTGGGGTTGGGTCATCTACCGTAGCACTTACGAAAATGAGAACGATTGGAACATCTTTCTCTCCAGCTTGCGCACCGAGATCGAGCGCACCCTGAGCTTTTACGGAGGGCTCGACTTACTTGCCAGCCTGGATTACAGAATCTTTGAGGATCCGAAGTTTGATGGCGCAAGTACGTCTACGATCCGCGAGCACTTCCGAACCTGGACCGAAACTGCAGCGCAAGAGGAACAAGGTCCCGATCATGGACCTGGCCAGTCCCAGCGCTACCAATTTTGCATTCAAGTTGACGCCGAAGCTTTGCACTCAATTACTCATAATGATGCGCATCCAGACATTCGACATGGTGAGGGTGAGGGCTGGGTGAAGTTGATCTGGAAGGATTGGGAGCCCTATGTTCCTCATCCGATAGAGGAGGTGGAGGAGCCAGTTGAAGGCGTGACTCTGGAGCAAATTGGCTGGAGCAGATCATTATGTCGATGTTTCGTGGAGACTTACTGCATGATCCGGTCGTGCAACCAATGGTTTCGAGAGTATCGTCGGCCGCCTGAGGTGATGATCCCACCATAGCTGAGTGCCCTTTGGCTGGTCGAACACTCACTCACGTTGGTACAATAAGATTGTTGGCTCACTTCGAAGTCATGAACAGTGCTATGCTCTGTGACTAACATGCGACCATCATTTGGAGAGTTGCTCATAGAATTTCCGCACATTGTGCCAATCGGATGTGTTTGAGATGGCAACAATTCAACACTCTTCGATCATGGTATTTGGGATGTATATGTAAGGTAGATACATACGGTTGGAACTGTACAGCATTTCTTACCAACAGCGCAGCCGAAGTCTAGGTCTGACCACGGCTGTCAGCGGCGGCCTCATCAGTCCGCCACGCTACATGTACTGATCAAACGAAACCCCGAAATGGCCTTGAGCAGTACTCACTTGACAGATCTACTCAATGACTGCACACTATCAGACATGATTACCTCTATGAACTTGTCGCTATCACGCGACCGGAGCTTCACAGCAATCTGGTAGCCATCGACCACGAAAGTCGGTTCTTCACCACCTTGCACACCGCATGAGGGAATGGCTGCTGGATAAAGCCTAGGCATCAAAGAGAGGTCTTCAGACCGGATCCGCGGTCTCTCTTCATCATCACTAAATATGGTCCAGCCATGATCCCACTTACCGATGTAGCCGCGCCACGAGTCACCTGCGGAAGCATCTCCCACCGCGCGGTATGGCACGAAGTCTGTCATGCTACCCAAGCCGCCTGGCATGGTGCGAGTCAAGGGCCATTCTTTCAAGAACAGCACAGCTGCTACAGCTCTCTGAATGAAGTAGAACCCGGTTGCGGAATTGACCATGATGGCGAAGGCCCCAGACGTGGTAGGAAGTGGCCCCCATGAGGAATCTTCTTTTCCATCACGACTAGGGCCTGGTCGTGTGCCGAAGAAATATGCATGATACCCAGGGAGATTGTCGCCGCAGTGCGCAAAATAGTGGTCGTTTGCACCCCAGCCCAACGCCATGTCTAATGACCCCTGCTTGGGAAACTTCTGAGTAAGCATGAGTGCTGCCGTCTGCTTTGACAAGAAAGATCCCTCGTTGCCCCCGAGAGAATTTTGTATGGCAAGAACAGCCTTGAGTAGGTCAGATGGCGTTGTCCATAGCCCCGCCGCGGCCTGTTCGGGGAAGACATGGAAACCAACCTCGCTGTCTGCCTCGGTGTATCCAGTGGCGAAAGCGCGGGCAATGTTATGGTCGTCAGGGAGGGGATGACCGTAACGGCTTCGGGTCATTTTGAGGGGAGCAAATACTGTGTCCTCCATGATTCTGGCAAATGGTAAATGCTTCAGGTGCTCCAGGAATACTTGTAGGAGCAAGTACCCACCACCTGAGTAGCTCATCTGCGAAAAGGGGATGGAGTTGAATACGATTCTAGGGGTATTTGCTGGGGCCTCTCCTTTGAAGATGTTCTCCACTGAAGGATACAGGCCTTTTCGATATCCGGGGAAACCATGCTGAGATAGACCTGAGCGATGCGAAAGCAGTGAGCCGACTGTTACATATTCCATAGACTTCTCAGTCTTCCCTATGATCTTCAACACTGCTGTAGGAATGACATTGACCACTTTCTCCTTGTAAGATGTCTCGCCTAGGTCAACAAGCTTTGCGACCGCAAGGGCCGTTATGGCCTTAGAAATACTGCAGGCTTGGTACATGGTCTCTGCATCCTCAGGCCCGGGCGTAATCACTTTTGATGCGATTATGCCGGCCGTATCTGTCATCGCCATAGAGATGGTTCTTGCCCCATCTTCATTGAGAGTTGACGAGTGTCCAATGATTGCCTTCAGGGCATCGAGAGCGTCCATGTTCGTTGTGAACAAGTGAAGTAGCTGTTATTGCAGTATTGGCTAGAGGACAATGGCAATCCGGTGGCAGGGGTAGAAGTGTTCTTGTAAGGCTCGGTTGAGCGTGCCATAGAGAATACGACACCATCCTTCAGTACATGCAGGCCGAACAGCGGGGTCTCATATCAATTCGTCCCTTGTATGTGGGTACCTAGGCTCGGCTTCCATGATGGCTCTGAATTCAGAGTGATGGGAGTTAATTTACCACGGTAGAAATGCTGTGTCATGTATATGCGAGGGACATGGGAAGTCGAGGGCGCGGCAAGCCCGCGCTTCTTCTCGCGTGCATCGTGACATTTCGCGTTGATAAGCGCAAAAGATACTGATCGCTATGCCGTTGAGACTGACTAGCGACTGCGGCATATCTCGAACTCTGGAAGCATGCAACAGCAGAATTGGTTTTCGGACGCACAGAACGCTCCTCACAGTTCCCGGCGCGGCATCTACGAGACATGTGAAGAGAGCTACTCGACCAAACATTAGTGAACAATCACCCGCTGTAGACAACAACGAATCGCCGGACCACACGAAAAGTCGTCATCTCCTCCGTGCGATCCTACGCGGATGTACCTACCTGCCCGACTCGTACGCAAGGAAATACCTTCAGCGACATGCCATTCGCAGATTTCGGGACTACGACCGCAAAGTTAGGCAGCATAACGCCAATCCGGAGCAGCTGAACCGACTAGCTGCCAGACAACGCGATGCCCAAAGAGCTATCAACAAGTTGACGCGAGCAGGAGAAGGAGAGTTGCAAGCTTTACGCGCATTACTGCTCCTGGCTTATGGGAGGACTGGCAGGCGAAGAAGGGAGCTCGTGGCGCAGCTTATTCACGCGAAAGACGAGTTCGATGCAGAAGCACGGGAGTCTGCCCAAGGCTTAAACGAAAGCAAGGATGAAATCGTGGACATAACAGCTGAACAAAGTCTTTCATCTGGAACTGAGACCACGACCAAAACCTTTGCGCGCCATGCCTCAGCACCACAGCACAATCCCTACATGCCTAACATATCCCCCCCCCTGAGAGCACTTATGGAGTCGCATATCAAGTCTCCCATTGCACATTCAATTCGTCCAAGTGTGCGGAGGATGGAACCGATCATCCCAGAACTCAACACCTGGCTCAGACCAACGCCACAGGTCAGAGTGAAGAACTTGACGCGAGATTGGTATGCTTCGTTCCTGGACAAGGTCAATCCTCCACTACCGGGACCAGAGTGGGAGCGTCTATACGATCTGGCGGCAGGCAGGACAAAGGAAGAGCTACCTCGAAGGCGGAAAGCTGTCCAACAAACCAAAAAGAGCGCTTTAGATATGCAGCTGAAGAGCTCACACATCGATTCTACTCGTGCGTATCCAAATCGTCAAGCCAGAACTTTGACCTCTCGTTCTATGCGGAGACTATGGAGGCAAATTTTCGAGCAGTGTCCAAAGCTTGACTGGGATGCAGCACAGCAGAAGTGGAATGTCACCTGGGGATCGCATGCGCTTCACAAGGTGCAGTATAAGCCGGCATCGCTATCGGCAACAGGGTCTCAGGATGTAGCAATTCCAGGGTGAAGGGATTTGTAACAGAAATGCTGTTTCCCTGGTTGTAGTGCTCTTGACAACATGGCCGGAACACTTTCCGCCGCAGGGCGTGTGGCGTTGCCGAATTTCGCCCCAGCTTCGAGCCAACGACATCGCAACATCAAATATATCCAACCGCCATCCTTCTACATCCTTCTTCAGACCTGTGAAGAGTATCCATAGGATCTCCTGAAATAAGACAACATGGCTAGTTCGCAACCATCAATCACGCATGCCGTCCGTGAAGGTATGTCTCTAAGTGGTTCACAACCCGAATTCTACTGACTGGCTTAAAGATGTCCCTGAAATCCTTGCCATGATTAAAGAGCTCGCCGACTATGAACATGCATCCACATCCGTCGAAGCCACGGAAGAGTCGCTCACTCGCACTCTCACCTTCGCCGACTCGACAAATACAACAAGTCCCGGCTTCGCAAAGACGCTCATCCTCCGCCTTCCCGCCTCACCTTCACATCCCGGAGACACTCCCAATGCCGTTGCGGGTATGGCGCTCTACTTCAACAACTACAGCACTTGGCGCGCCAAACCTGGCATCTACCTTGAAGACCTATACGTTCGACCGCAATACCGTAAGCGCGGCTACGGCAAGGACTTGATCCAGGCTCTCGCGAAGGAGGTTCTGGCCATGGAAGGCGCAAGGTTGGAGTGGTGCTGTCTGAAGTGGAACGAGCCGAGTTTGAAATTCTATCGAGGACTTGGGGCGAAGGAGCAGGTGGACTGGGTCGGATTGAGGGTCGATGGTGAGGCTTTGAAGAAGCTTGCCAGGGGGCAGACGGATCAGTGAGGGCTTTAATGCTGAGTCGAATGGTCCTGACATGTGATGGAACGCCAAGGTCAGTACTGAGCCTAAATTCCCTCGTCAAGTAGCGAGGCTTGCCCTTAACATATCCGCCGTGAGGCAATGTTTCATGTGAAAGGACATCAGATCGCGCAATCACGTGCGTGCACCACCGCCTTCCATGCAGCTTACTTGTGATCCAAACACACGATATCTACCTTGGTCCCCTACATGCATCTACTGTTTACATATTCAAGCACCCAAACAATAGCCTCTAAATTGCGCTCGAATCGTCCGACTCGATTTGGAGAACAATAGTGCAAGCCCATTAAGCCTCCTCGACTTTGCTTTTGGGTTTCCAACGCCATGTTCGGAATCAAATCATCCTTTGGAACTGTGCGATCGGACACCACGAAGTTGCCCAGTATCTCACACTCCCCCTTCGGCTTGACTACTACTACCACAGAGCGGGTTTTTGATGTCTCCAAGTATGTGAAACCTTATCAGCGGCCATCACTTCGACTAACCATATCAACCTGCAGTCATTTCGACCAAGAGCGTTTCTCCGACATGACGATTAAGTTCAGCGGACGCGTGGTCAAAGCACACAAGCTCATCCTCTGCTCGCAATCGGAATACTTCCTCAAACTCTGTGGCCCTGACTCAAAATTCGCTGAAGCGCAGCATAGCGTAGTCAAGCTGGAAGGAGATGACGAACACGCGGTGCAAGCTATGCTCACTTGGCTTTACACCTTTAGCTACCTCCAAGCCAAGCCGCATGAGGTAGACCAGACGGTGTTCAACCTCAATGTATACACGACTGCCGACAAGTATGGGCTTGTAAACCTGCGCGGGAAAGTAGTTGAGAACATGAAACCGTTTTTGTCGAAGTGCGACGATACCGCCCTCATTGATCTCACCAAGCGCATCTACTGTGATGAGGACCGCATCTACCACGAAGATCTTACCGGACCTGTCAATAGCGCCATAAACGAACAACTCGCGCAATTGATGGAGCAGAGTGCATTTACGGACATCCTAAGTTCTCAAGAAGACCTTGCTGTCACCCTTCTCAAGAACAGGATTGCCAAGGGTGAGCCCAGTCATCTTGAAGAAGGCAAAGTGGTCAGGTATTCATGTGGACACCCACATTTCTTAGGCGTTCCGGATCATGTTGAGCCCTCATGTCCGCGCGGCAGATGTCCAGGAGTAGCGCCGAATATCAGGAAATGTTGGCTGAAGTGAAGAGATTTGGAAGACAGACAGAAATGCAAACGACATGGAGGCCGATACACTTCTATTCTCTTAATAGAGTTTTGCGGAAGCAACGACGACCGTTTATGGAAGGCGTGGAGCGCCGGGCAGTAGCAAAAGCTCAGGAAATTTACACTGGTATGTGGGCCGTTGATGGAGTCTTGTACGAGTCAGCCGTCACAGACTCCCAGTGCATCGTATGATTAAAGAGCTTCTAGGTTTGGTCTACTACATTGAAGTATACCTGGGTGCAAAAGAGCATACTGTTCGAGGACAGAATGACTGTGGCTGGACTTAAACCAAAGCAGCCTGCCCCTTGTCCATAGTGATTGTTCGTCAACGTGTCCACTCTGTCTCCCAATATGAGCTGCATGCTCATATGACTGTAGCTTGATTCCCGAGGGTCCCCGGAACTTCCAACACTGCTCTACGAATGGCGAATGGGCAGAACTTTAGTATCCATGACACTATCTTCGGTTACCGGCATCGAAATGTTAGGCATGATTGTAGAAGAATGTGCCAGAAGCCTGCTAATAGTTTCGAGAGATACTTTGGAAGTCCTCAACACAGAGGCAAATAGTTCAAGCTCATCTATCAGAAGCCACGCGATCGATCTCTAGCCGACATTGACATGTACTATGGAAAAAGCAAGTTTTGGCTCAGTTTACATCTACATCATGGTGCTGAATTGCTAGATCACATACTGATCACATACCACGCTTGATACCTGTCTAGTCAAAGCAAGAGATACAGCCGAGTGGGTCCTGAGTCACCAGAGTATGGTTGAGACTCAGGCAGAAGCTCGTGGCCGAAACGATAGGCATTATAGCGTGCGTACATGTCCAACGAAGGATCATTCGGATCTCGGGGATATCGATAATCAAGTTTGATCGCCAGCGTACATGGCTCCTCTTCGAAACGTCCTTTGACCTGCATCCTGCACAGCAAAGGGATGAGTTCCGCCTTATGATAGGTTGAATCTGGTTCTTTTGGTCAGTGAAATGAGATACAGAGTGGAGTGATCGAGGCTGAGTACCGCTCACGACGCCGCCTTCTGCCATGTGTCTGTACACCGTCCGCCGCCCAGTACCGTTGAAGTCGAACTCTAGCCCTCGATGTGTGATTCTATACGGCCGTCTCGCCATATTGTGAGAGCGTTTCACGTTCCCCGTATGCATGAATGCGCGCGGATGTGGCGCCAGAATCCCATGATCAGAGATGCAGCCTCGCGTTTCGGGGCCAAGCTTCCAAACGAAGATACTCTCATTGTTTGACTTTGCGATGATCTCTCTTTGCAGGCGAAGGAAGGCTCTCTCACCCTCGCCATAGAGCAAGGGCATATTGATTTCAAACAGCCCGAACAGACTATAAGCAACATCCTCGGGCCTTGTGGCATTTCTATGCGCGGCCCAGCTCATCTTCTGCGCTACGCTCACCTCTAGTCCATAGCTGTGGTAGTTGATGAAATAATGTACTGGCACCTTTGATGCATCTGAGATAGCGGAGAGAAAAGAGTCACGGACATCCATTGGACCATGTTGAATCGTTCCCAGCATCGTCCAGTCGTCGGAGAAGAACAAACGATGGTTGGGCGCGAGCAGTTCTTGTAGCGTCCAACAGCGCGTCCACCACTGGCTGGCCTTGAACGAGCTGTATGAGACCTCACCATCTGCTGACAACTCTGGCTTGCCTACGTCTGCCATGTATATGTAGCATTCTCGACATAGCTCGTACCACTTCCACCTGGGCCCACGTCAGTGCTGCTGGACTAATGTCTTGATGTCAACCAACAATGAATTTATCGCTTCACTCAATTCAGAGCTACTTCGTTTATCAATACAGCACGTATCGATCCAGGCCCAGCTGATCCCGCGGGACTTGGCCGTTGCGCAGCAGTCGAGGATCTTCTGGTATCCTGGTCTTTGCTGCAGCACATCCACCTGGTTGGTGAGCCAAGGGAGGTCACCCAACCTCCCCCCACGGTTGGCCATACGGATTGCGGCATACTCGTCATACGAGATTTCCTCTTCGCACCAGCGGTGGGAGAGGATAGCATATCCGTCATGATACCCATGTCCACCGTGTGTGCTCTTGACCTGACTGGGATCGAGAAACTCTTTCGTTTCTAGCGTCTCAGTATCGATCAAACGCATATCGCGAAAAGCGGCGTTAAACACAAAGCCGTCGGTGTAATAATAATAAACTGCTTTGTTCTCCGGCGCGGAGCGGCCTGCACCCCGCACGAAGGCGAATCCTGCATTGGCTGACAGCAGTATGAAGGTGGATGTTGCAACCAAGTGGAGTTGATCAATCTGACGTGCAATGTGCTGAACGACTAAGGGAATGCTTCGGAAAAGTGCATTTTGGCAGTCTCTGAGACAACAAGCCATACATCTACGCCAAGTGTATCATACAAACGCTTCGACGAAACTCTGTTTGGACATGAGATAGCCCAGAAGTCATACTACATCCAGTATCTGCAGAGTAAACGACAGTATCTGCTGTTCCGACAAGCTGTGCGCGATTGAACGGCAGTTGACATCTGCACCAGTAAAGCCATACCAAAATGCATATCTTTACCATGATTATGGATTGGCTGGACAATCGTGAGATGTTGCTCCGCCGCCACGACACGCATGCAGAAGAGATGCGCGTTCAAGTGCTTGGTAACATTACTGCTCATAACTTTGCCACGTGCTGTGTTTTTCTGCCACATTGGCAAGTCGACAAGGAGTCTTAAGATGTTATCTTGCAGATGAACAGCTTTCGTTGTTGCAGGCCGCATAGATTCTTAAAGTACTTGTTATGAACGCCGCTTGTTTCCGAAGTCATCGCATTCGCACGGTTTCTTGGTTCTTATCACCATCATCTACGTAGGGTCGGCATTAGCTGAGTTCATATCGCGTAGTGCAATACATAACTCACGTCAAGTATGTACCCTTGAGAAGAATGAGATGCTGTCGATGCGGAAAGCCTGCCGGGACTAGCTTTCTTGGACGTCACGTCTTTTAGGCGCGCGTCAGACGGGTCCAGCTGGCGTCGTAGACTTATCTCCTGGTCATTTCTTCGCTTTGCTATAGCGGTCCCGCCATCCATTTAGGAATTAGAAGCAAGCAAGGAGGGAATCATGGCAGCTCCACCAGCTCAGGGTGTCAACAATTTGGTCACATTGATCAAGAGGCTTGAGGCAGCTACCTCACGACTAGAAGATCTCGCTTCCTCCTCAGGACCCGATACACCTCGCTCGCCAGGCATCGTACCGACCGGAGGCGTCAATTCGATCGTATCATCACCCGGTGCGCACCATGAGCAAGCCGCTCCCCTCAGTGATGGCCTCTCCCCGGCTCAGCCACCAGTGCCTACACTTCCCCCATCCATCATCGCGATGGACGAAATACTGGAAACTGAGTTGAAGAACTTCATCGCTGCAAGTGAGAGCATCGATACTCTGGTGAATGAGCAGGCCCTTCTCGTTGCCAAAGCATTTGCGGATCAACGGCGCTTCATTTTGATAGCTACCAAGGCTATTCAGCCAA
Source organism: Microcyclospora tardicrescens (assembly GCA_003012245.1). Lineage (NCBI taxonomy): Eukaryota > Fungi > Ascomycota > Dothideomycetes > Capnodiales > Microcyclospora > Microcyclospora tardicrescens. The sequence goes on from PXOE01000134.1 coordinate 85,419, forward strand.
ACCCGTCGGTTGCGAAACCATGGGAAACGTTATGCGGAGAGTTGCAGCCAGACATGGATAACGTTGGCAAGGTACGAGACGGCAATCGAGGTTCACCAATGAAAGAGCATTTGGGCATGGTTGCGGAAGGCATAGGTGCGCTGACATGGTTACTCCCATTTGTTGGACCGCCAGTGGACTATGTCGGAGAAGTCATCGGAGGAGCGCAAATGTACGGCAACAGAGTTTTGAAAAAGTACAAAGAGACGTATGTATCCAATCACCAAGATCTGCCTAGGCGCAAGTCGTTGGCTAATTCAGCAGCGTAGCGAACCGAAGCACGTCCAATATGTCCAAGCATATTATGCTTTACTAAAAGCGCTACAAGCATATATAAAGAAGCATCATCCGAAAGGATTGGTGTGGAACGACAAAGGTATTGATGCATTGCAAGCTTATCAAGAGACGGCATCCATACCATCACAGTCCAATGGCGTGCCCAGTGCACCACCATCGTCAGGCGGTCCCCCACCACCACCGCCGCCGCCTCTTCCCACCTTCGACAACATCCCAGCACCACCGCCGCCGCCACCAGGAAGTGCTCCGAAAGTGGCGTCAGGCGGTGACATGGGTGCTGTCTTTGACCAGCTGAACCGGGGCGAAGCTGTGACGTCTGGTCTCAAAAAGGTCGACAAATCTCAAATGACACATAAGAACCCCTCGCTACGCGCTGGTAGCACAGTCCCGGATGCGCGAAGTAAAAGTCCTGGTCCCAATATCAAGCCGAAACCAGCTTCGATGCGGCAGAACAGCACACCGCCCACAGTCACCTCGAAAGCGGCTGGCAAGAAAGAACTCGATGGCAACAAATGGATCATCGAGAACTGGGACGCGCCTTCTCAACCTCTCACCATTGAAGTCCAGCTCACCCAGTCTCTGCTCATCTCCAACTGTAAAAACACCACCATCATCCTGCAAGGTAAAGCCAACGCCATCTCGATCGACAACTGCCCACGCCTGCAGATTCTCGTGGAGAATCTCGTCTCGTCCATCGACGTGATTAAGTCGCCCAACTTCGCCGTACAGGTCACGGGCGCCCTACCCACCATCCTGCTCGACCAGGTCGACGGCGCCTCGCTGTACCTCGGCAAGGACTCGCTCAACTGCGAGGTGTTCACGAGCAAGTGCTCGTCCGTCAATATCGTGCTGCCGCCGGCCGACGAGGACCACGGTGATAGCGTCGAGTGCCCGCTCCCGGAGCAGTTGCGCTCGTACATCAAGGACGGCAAGGTTGTGAGCGAGATCGTTGAACATGCTGGTTAAAGCTCTGATCAGTGGACGGAACGCCGCGGGTCAAGAGCATGTACATTGCATCTGATGTGTGAATACTGTAAAACCATATATTGTACGCACATACATCCAACTAGCTATACAATGTATTCAACGCGATCTACCATCTGCTTTCTTCACTCATGTAGGGTACAAGTTGTTCTGTCATTTACACAGATACAGGGCGACTTTGACGGTACACACGAATGTAAGGTACGCAAATCACAGTGCTTTTCAAGGCACATTGAGGCTTGAGTCTAGACCTGAGCTGTGTAAGGCTACGTGACCAAGGAGATAATCCCTCCCAAAATCAAACTCTCTATTGTCTCTAACGTCCCTGAGTCATGCATTTCTTCTCGCTGCAACTGCCACGTCCACCGTCTCGTGTTGTAACCTCAATGTGTGACCATCTGCTCCCGGCATGCGTAGTCATGAATCACGAGGCAGATCAAATCCATATTTCAGCATGCTACGGCCTGTCCTGCTGTTCTGCGTGAGTTGAGCAGTCCGGGCGATCGCCAGAGGTTTTGAGTGTCCGTTCTCGTGGAATAAGCTGATCTGGTGGACACAGTACCACGAGATAGGTGCTGAGGTATGAGCCGTTGCCCGTACGAGCTTGACCGTTGTAACTTCTGTGTCGTCGGCATGATCCACCGTGTACTTGAAGTAGACTTGCATCGCGTCCATGCCTGGCAGCCACGGCTGAGCAGGTGACAGTGATTGCGGTTTCATCGAGTCAGGATGAAAGACGCAGGAGATCATTCGATACGTCTCGAGAACGCGCCTTGGTGATGGGAGCGACATCTCAGTGTTGGTTGATGGGAATCAGAGGTGATTTTATGATGATTTTGATGAACAACTGACGACATACCGCTGGACAGGAGTCTCAGCTATGGCCACTGTTGCCGTTGTCATCGCTACGATTCCCAGTAAAGGTATTTCGCATCCTTGCGAACATGCCAGGCGCGTTACTTGAGCTTGCGGGACGAGTTGCTTGTGGCGAGCTCATATCATGCCGTGGTTGTTGATCGGGCGAGCGAAGGCCTGAAGGTGCATCGGAATTCTCGTCGTGAGACATGATGCCTTTCCTACAGTGCGGGCAAGTATCATGCTCTCCCAGCCACGCCTTGACACAGTCGAAGTGGAACCAGTGCTTACACGGCAGCACTGTGACGGTGTCTCCAATTTGGACCTCGTCCATACATATGCTGCAGTCGGCCTTGCCGTTGTCGTCCAGATCCTCCTTGCCGATTTGCTTGGTCGCAAGGGCCTTGATCGCCTCCTCGGTGGCTGGTCCAGGCGCATTGCCAGCGGAATGTTGCTCCATCAGCCTTGTCATGACCTGATCGAGCGCTTCATCACTAAGGACGGCATCGCCAAGAATCCCGTTTCGCACTCCACCGAGCATTTGCAAGATATGTTGTATCCCGATCGGCCCGGTGTGGTCCTGCGTCTCATCACCAAATACTGGTCCGGCTGGACCTAGTCTCACGCCACCAAGCTGGCCCTGCCTGACTTGACCGCCTTGCATCGCCCCAATGTTCATCATCATTTGCCCGAGCAGTTGATTGATATGATCAGGCTGGTCCTGTAACGGTTGAGGTCCGTTTGTATTGCGCGGGAAGAGGTTGCCACCTGTTGTAGTCGTGCTCGTCATGGTCACTGAATAGTTTGGACCTCGGATATGACGGACGGTTGTACCACCGAAATTGCTGATCTGTTGGGAGTTTAGACCTTGCGCCTGGCCAGCTTCTTGATGTGGGGTTTGATCTTGACCATGATCCGGACCTTGCTGCTGCTGACCTTGTGGTTGCTGTTGCTGCAGACCACCCATGGCGCTAGAGAGTAGCGAGCCCACGATCCCCATAATCCCACCGCCATAAGCCTGTTGACCTTGCTGCCCACCTCCGAGCGTGAACGTCCTGTGATATGTCCCTCGAAGCGGTTCTCCAGGCTGCCCCTGTTGCCACTGGATGTTATTGATGTCTTCCTCTTCCGGATCGTCCGCAAGTTGATCATCATGGTGGTGATGGAAAAGAGCAAGGTCCTCCTCTCCTTCCTCCTCATCTTGTTCCCGTGGATCATGCCCATCCTCGATCACCTCTGTAAAGTCAGATCCACATTCAGGACATGCAAGCCCGTGCTCGTCCCGATACCACTCGTTCTCGCATTGATGGCAATACATGATGTCGCGCATCAGGGGTGCATCCGTCATGGGAGCGCGATTCGAGGCCATGGTGAGACGATGCTGTGGTGTTCTTGGAGGATAGATGGAAGATCGATCGACCGGTATTATAAAGACCCTTGCTTAGGCGAACAGCAAGGCTACTTAGGTGTTTGCTGAAGCGGGATCAGGAATTTAGCCCGGGCTAGGCGGCCGACGATTGCGTGCCCAGTGACTGCGCAAATCCGCGATTCAAACGCGATGAATGTGGTTGGTGTCGAAGGTGATGCTCAGGATCACTCTCAGGTTATGGAATATGAGGTCGGAATCTGTCTCATGTCAGCGTGCGACTTGGGTGTCGCGTGGTAGACCGACATGACGTAGCTGGGTGACCGGATAAGACTTGTGGCGGTGCGGGTGCGCTCGATAAGCTTATATGTGGTGTCTTAGGTGAATGAATGATCGTAGGGGGGTGCTCGTAGTGATGATAGGAGATATAGTGTGAAAGCTTGAGACAAACAGTCAAGCATAAGATACATATCGATCAGAGTCTATCGACAAATGGTACGTGTCTGACACGGGGACTGCAATCCGGACGACTTCGATGAGATTCTGGAACTCCGCCATCGCCTGTCACAGCCACTGTTTGCTGGTGAAATAGGTTCGGCTTCACATAACCCAATGTCCAACGGAGGCAAACACTGAGCAGAATTAATGTAGCAGTCAGACAGTCAGTCATGTCTGAGAGCGCACCGCAAGATGAAGCGACCATTGAATTCGTGACTTTGGGCATGTTCATAATAGGTGCGGACATTTTACAACTTCCCGATCTGGACAACTTCACTTCAACCACATGTCAATGGCCACACTGTTACCGTACTCGTGCCAAAATGTTAAAAAGAATGTTGAGAGGAACATCGCGATTTATCGAGTGACAGACACGTACACTGACCCATCCACGACCAAAAGACGAGATCCACCCTTCAGCCTCTTCCAACTCTCCACCACAACTCGACATCATCGGCGGCGGAGGCACGTACTCTGCCCTCGGAGCCCGGATCCTCTCTCCCTCCCCGGCCTCCCACTCTGTCGGCTGGATCGTCGACGCCGGTCCGGACTTCCCATCCTCGATCCTCTCCACCCTGACCTCCTGGGATACGACCTTACGCCTCCGCCCGCGCGACGGTCCAACCACGCGCGGCTGGAACGGCTATTCCGGCAACGAGCACCGCGCATTCAAGTACCTGACGCCGAAGAAACGGCTCGACGCCAGCGATCTTGATGATACCTTGCTGGCCAGCCGAAGTTTCCACCTGATCTGCTCAGCAGCGCGCTGCAGTGAGGTGAGCCAGGATATCTCCCGACGGCGCGAAGCGCTCCAGCACCGCATCAAGAAAGCTTTGGAGAAGCCGCTGATCACCTGGGAGCCGGTGCCGGATCTCTGCACGCCAGCCGAGTTGCCCGCCACGGTAGCCGCATTGCAGCACGTCGATGTGCTCTCGCCCAACCACGAGGAGCTCGCGGAGTACTTCTCCTTTGTCCACCCGGAGTCAAGCGTTGATAAAGCCGCTGTCGAGGATCATGTGCGGTATTTCCTGACACAGCCGTCCTTGAGCAAACTTGCCGTCGTCGTGAGGGCCGGCAAGGAGGGCTGCTTTGTCGCTTCGACGACATCCGATGGTGAAATACTGACAGAGTGGTTGCCGGCGTATCATCGCGATAGCGCCAAAGTAGTTGATCCGACAGGCGGCGGAAATGCATTCCTCGGCGGTCTAGCAGTCGGCCTTGCAAGGCTCGGGGGCGATGTGCGTGCTGCAGCGCATTGGGGTAGTGTGGCGGCCAGCTTTGCGATTGAGCAGGTTGGCGTGCCGACTCTCACAACTGAAGATGATGGGCTGGAGTGGTGGAATGGCGAAGACGCGTTCGAACGTGTGAGGGAATTGGAGAGGAGATGATCGCATCTGAACTTCTGAACAGGCACCCTTCAAGTATGATGAATACATGTATCCATTGATCTTTGCATAGAAATACATAGAGAGTATACGTGACCGAAGGGGGAAAGAACGCCGAAGAACTCCCAAGTTACGTCTAGATCAACATATCATTCATGAACTTACACTTCGGACCTGCCGTCTCTCGTCATCTCCAGCCTCACTCTCGCCGTCTCTTGAGCCGACTTCAGTCCAAGAATCAGGCGTCAAGATACCATCGCCTTCCTCATCAGAAAGCATGTCTACGTCACTGTCTGCAGTGATATCTACAGCCTCGAGCGTAGAGGTCTCACTTCTTGCCTGTGAATGTGTGCGAGACACTTGTGCGGAAGCAAACTCCAGATCATCCGATCCAAAGACAACAGAGGCCACCTCAGACATGGCTGCCGGGAGGGTTGCGGGCGATGACGCTGCCGGTACTGGATTCACATCAACATCAATGAGCTGGGGAGGTGTTGTGACAGAAGATGGCGCAGAGTAAAAGCTTGATTCCATCGCCTGGTTCGGACTGTCGGTGTTTACTGTAGCAGCCTCGCGGATTGGATCGTAAGGCATTCTGGCGTTGAGTCGGCGTGGTAGTGTAGAGCTTTGGGCGTCGTGAGAAGCTAGCCTGGCGCGAGTGAGTTCGGGGGTGAGACGATACAGGTCCTCACTATCAGCTGAGGTGGATGGCGGAGCCCGTGTTCGAGAGGCGGTCTCGCGAGAGATGCTGACCTGGGGGTCGAATAGGCGGTCCCAATCACTCCTGACACTTCTCATCGCTGGTGGGCCAAGAAGAAGGTTTGGTCTGAGGTCTACAAGAGGCTGCGAGTCCTCAATAGATGTTGCCCGTTCGGCTCGTGCAGCAACTTGAGCAGCTTGTTGGCCATCCGTCTCTCGTAAACTTGCAGCAATCGCAGCCCTTAGATCAGCTTCATCTTGGGACTCGTTTTGTTGAACGGTGGCTGCAGTAGCCGAGTTCTCCTCTTCAGATATTTGAAGTGCAATGGCAATCTGTTCTTCGAAGCTCAACTCATCGCTATCCTGTTCTGGTGCATGTTCGTCTTGATTGTCGGTCGTTGGAGGAGGAGGAGTTGAAATGTCCCTAACTTCCTCATCAAACCGAACCTTGGGTGGCACGGGAGGTTTTGGAGTCGTAGACCGTTCCATCGGTCGTGGAGTCACACTTCGGTCCATAGCGAACTCGTCACCAAATGGATCAGCCAGCTGAGAGCCGAGTGCGAACGCATTCATGCCGGTTGAGCTGGACGCCGCCACGGGGATGGGTTGTGCCAAGTGACGCTCAACGATACGCATACCTTCCTGGACAGCGGCCGGGAGTGGTTCCATTGCTGGAGGTGACGGTAAGCTTTCCTTCTCATCCTCCGATTGCTTGAGTTTACCCTCGGCATCAACAAGATCATCGAAAGTCGTGGGGCTAGGTGGGGTGGCGACTCCAGCCTCTTGTGTAGCTTTACGTTTGTGTTGTAGCTCGGACAGCCCGGCGTTACGTTTCGCAAGGTATTCCCTTCCTTTCCTCCGTCTTTCCTCAGCCTCCTCAGGCGAGATGCGACCCTGCACGGGTATCCTTCTGACTGCACTTGGACTGGCCAAGCTCATGCCTGTCGCCACAGCAGCAGCTTCCTTGCTGGCTGAAGCTTCACGCTGCAAACCAGCATCGTTGGCAGGTGTTCGACCTTCGTAAGCGAACGCCTCGGCTTGCCTTCGACTTTCGGGGTCAAGCTCCTCACCGATCGTGCGGAGGAGCTCGATGACCTTCTGGCGTTGCTCTTCCAGCCATGCTTGGACGACGGGATTTTCGAGGACTGCAAGACTGAGGGCGGCGATAATCGAGATTGAGACGAGGATGCCTGTGAGGTAACGAGATGTCAGCATTCGATCGTATATCTGAACGATTTGTGCAAGAATAAGCCGGAAATAATCGCTCACCTTTGACCACAGCAGCAGGCATCTTGAGAAGTCGTTGATCGTTTGCAACGATCTGGTCTTCTCAAAGCGTTCTTGAAATCGTGACAGTAATCAATACCGAGAATCAGACTTTCGACTGAGCACGACACCCAAGTGTAGACGAATCTACAATGCGGACAGGAGTCAGTTAAAGTCGAAGAACCGCAGGCTGCCACTTAGGAACAGGTCGGGGTTAGGCAGCTGACAAGTCGACTCTATCGCGGCTTATCGCCCGCTAGCTCAGCCACAAATGCGGGGACGCCACACTGAAGGCACGTGATGTCGATCATGAAGGGTTCTGCTTCAGCAATACAACATGAAAGTTCATTGATCGTACAGAGAAATACTCAAGTGGTTATGTACAAGAACGATCGAAACGAGCAGGCTGATCAAGAACTAGCCAACGTGATACTCCCAACCATAAATGCATATCTCGTAATGTTCTTGCCGATGTTGCTTGCTGCAATGCTGTCGGCGATGACCTTTCGTACTGTTGGTGGCGATGGAGTCAGTTTTCAGTCTCACTTTGCTTCAATGTAATATGCTCACCAATACTCAAAGCTTGAGTCCTCATGCGAGTGTATTGCTTTGTCGACATCGCGCCGGGAAGGTCTCAGAAGGCACCGGATGCAAAGGTCGAACGACAGGGTGCTTTTGGCATTGGAGGTAACAGCTCACCTAACATCAGACACCAGTGGCCGTTGCATGGGTCGAATTGGCACTTCATCACCCGGTCGTGATGCCGCGATGCATATGATAGGTCTCGGCCGGATTGTCGCCTGCGTCGCGTGAATCATAATTCTGGTATGGCATTTAATCTGAGTCGATTCTGGTCTCGTGGTCGTGCAACAACTGCTGCCCTGAACCATATTTTGGCTCGTCGTTTGAGCTATGCAGTGTTGTTCCCGCATTGACATGATTCCGGCCGACTTTTAAGGTACCCGAGTCTTGATGATCTGCGGATACGGTGCTCGCATTTGAGTCACTATCCTTTGATAGTACAGAGGCTAATTGCACCTCTGTCTTCGTATCCCACGTATCGACAGCAGTGGTTGAAGAATTTGCCAGGGGCGTCTGTTGCTTGGTTTGCGAGCTCGTACTCTGAATGTCTCTGACTACTTCGTGATTGCCGGCCCAATAGAATGGCTGACTGAGAGAGCGTTCCCGGTGGTGCTCGACGGCATTGAAAAAGGGCGACATGGTAATAGGTGTGGTCTGTGGTTGACAGTGGATGCAAACTTGACTTTATTGCAAAGCGTGGCGCTTGGGGAAGATGACCCGAATGTGCCGAATCAGCCGCAATAGCGGGGGACGAACCAAAAGGTAAGATGTGGTGAAAGTGCTCGCAAAAGTGCTTGTTGCTAACAGTGCTGGTATGGAAACGGTTCGGAAAGTGTTCGTGGGTCTTTCAAACCGGAGTAGTGCTAGGACGAATAGTGTGAGCAAGGTGAAAAGCAAATACGGAAAAATGGGCGACTTGACGGACAAACGAAAGCAGTCTAGACCGTGCCGTGCAGAAGCAGGCACTCGCACTTACCATGACCCAAGGAAAAAAGAACACGTCCTGCGCGTGGGATATATTCTTTCTGTGCAGCGTACTTGGATCCGGTTTAAGCTGCCGAGCAAACGATTTCTTACCATAGTCAATAAGTTAAGTGCTGCTGAATGTCATTGGGCCCCGGTGTTTGTGCTGTTTCAAGGGAGCAAATCCGGAAGGGGCAGCAAAGGTAGCATCTGGACTTCGCACAGCAGTAAGGCGATGAAGAGTATCTCTCCTCTAGTCAGCTTCTCGTCGAGTAGTGATAGTGAAGTGAGGTCGCTCCAGGAGCCCAAATCACGTCGACCAATGCAAAAGTGTGAGGAGCACGCTCAGATCTCATTACTAAGCAAAATTCCCATTCTGGGATGGTTTGATCTTTACTTCTAACGACATTTCATGCCCTGCTAAAGCCTTGTATGCTGGCCAGACATCACAAGATGGCGGGCAGCAACTGGACCTAGCCCTACTCCAGCATAGATATGCTGCTTCCACCACAGTGCTGCTCGATGCCCGACTTACCGAGTTCTGGAAGTATGCAACGGGTCACAATGTGCCGATCGCCGCTTACTTGTCGTCTTGAAGTGCACTCAAAAGCACTCGATGAATCTTTCTGGCGGCCTCCTCGCAGCATGCATCTTGACCCAAGGAGGCGCGCTTCGAATTACGGCAAACATATGGGCTGCCATCGGAGATTCTTTGCACTCTTGCCGCTTTCTTGATGTCGAACGACCATCCTTCCGTCGTTGCGATCGTGTAGGTTCGCTGAAGCAAGATGGTGTAGACATATATGACATAAGCTGTTTCATTACAAGCGACAGCGTGATCGAATTTCACGCTGCGGACGAGTAAAGATTGAGAATAGGCCAAGATGGTATGCGCCAAACTCAACGGAAGCTTTTCGAACGAACTGAAGTCAAGGTGCTGCAAGTACATCCGCATACTGCCGATTCTGTTAAGAAACATCTCAAATCCGTCGGCACTGGTGAAAGCGAAAGTGTTGCCGCCATATGCTATCGGAGCCGCCTCAGCTCGGATCCCTTTGCTGACCTGAAGAATCACGAAGGAGCTCGGCTCCATGTCCACCCATTTGTCTTTCTGGACGTCGTAAGTATGTTTACGACCACGGACATGATCTTTGGATTTTGGAAAGCTGGCTTGAACCGGGCGATTGCGATATTCGACCCATTTGGGCTTGTGCGTCCTGATGACGAAGTCGTCTGCCTGCTCCAACACAAGTTTGAGTATCGCCATGCGAAGCTCGGTCGGCAGCTTCTGGAATGGAAACGGCATTTTTGAACTGTTGAATGCCGTGGACTGCTACACTCTAGGTCAGTATTGATATAACAACACCTGAAGTTATGGCCAAACATTGTGCTTGAGCTCGTTTCTAGTGCCGAACATACCTTTCGAGACCCTGCGACCTCTTCGTAGCCTTCAATGTCTAACGTTGCCTTGATTCTCATCATACGTGCGTTGAAAGACACCATTTCCTCGAGATCCCACTATGTGTTATGGAGAGCAAGATCTGCCGACTGGGAAGCAGATTGCCATGCGTGTAGATGTAGTGCGCAAAAGGCGAAATACCGGTATGTGCTTGGAGTACGAGAGGTTATAGAATGAACATACGGCAAGAATACATCACTTCAACGAAACGCTAGCGCTCGAGACATGTGAAACTTTGACGACTGAAGCACATATCTAAAAAACTTGCTTCACTTGTGCAGCTCTTAGGAGTTAGTCCACTATCCAGCTTAAGTGAAAAAAAGACTGGCGGACTATTGAGTGCCTACAAATTCAGGTCGATTTGATGACAAATTCGGACCATGAGATCACAATTAAGGTACGGTATTATGTCTTGAAGCTGTGGATGCTATAGACTGCATAACCCACAAGACTAGGCTCACTGCAGGCCATGTGGCAAAGAGAAAATCGAGATTCCAGTTGCAAGACTTCAATCGGACTTCGTTGTAACCACTTCTGGTCCTCCGTCAGGCTAAATACTGCTTGTCTTCTGAGCCGTCGTACCATCGCCCTTGATTCCCAATTCCTTCACAAACCGTACGCAAGTCTGGGGTACGATAGCTTCAATTTGGCGTTAACAAATTGGTTGAAAGACTTATGGTGTCACAGTCGCACGATACGAAAAGCATGGTCGACTACCAATACTTTTGCGGCAAGTATGTTTCCATAGTATAAATTTGCAATAATACTGAAACTACATGTCTAGACCAGGAGTCGGAGTAGGAATCGATGCCCATTTCTGCCAAAGACTTTTCCGACTCTACAGGTCTTACCACAAACCTCCAGCCCTCCACCTCCTGCTTTCAGAGCTCAGTCATCTTCCATCAGAATAGGCTTCTCTTTGCTACCATTAATGTGCAATGCTTGAGCGACCTTTGCGCGAACTGTAGGCAGAGTTTCTAGAATCTGGCGAGCTTCCTCGACTCTGCTCTGCTTTGGTCGGAGATCAATCCCTTTTTCGTAGTGGCAGTAAGGTCCTTGGATTTGGATGATGTCAAGCACGTTGGAGTCACGTCGAGTTGCCAGCCGTGCTCGGTGGATGGGTTTGAGCAGCCATGAGAAGGCACTGACGATGGATTCTTTCTCGGACATTGCCAGGCGGACCCCAAACGTTAAAGAGCGTAGGTCTGCGACTTCCTCAAGACGCTCCAATTGAGTTCCTAGCCTTTGTGTCATCTTCGTGAGATGTGCAAGACAGATGTGCTTCAGATGAACGCGCATCCTACCAATGCCGCTGAGGAACACAGCAAAAGCACCAATGCTTGCAAAGCAAAAGGTGTTGTTTGAGTATGCCAATGGGGCGGCATCTGCGTTCATCCACTTGCTGACGGAAAGGATAGCGAACGAGCTTGGTGGCATACCGACCCATGTGTCGTCATCCTTATCTTTCTTCAGATCTCGATGTTCGAATTGGTTGCTGAAGCTGCTCTGTACTGCTCTGTTGACTTCGCCAGGCGGGGTGACATGCTCCATGATGCTATAGTGCCTCCCACACTCTAGAATCATTCTAAGGATCATCAATCGGATCTCGACCGGCAACTGGCAGAAACCGAGCGCTCGAGATCCTCGAGGATCGGGTATGAAGGCCTCACGCCCTTCTAGTGGACCTGACTCGATAATGTACTTTGAGCTGTTAGAGCATTCAAAGGATCTGAGCGACATCGCTAGTACTCACCGGTATGGCTTTATACAGTCTACCCGCTCGATACAGAGCAGTGCCGCCAGCCTCTGGGAATTCTTGTTGGCACTGAACATAATATCAGCCATGTGACTCATGAACGATGCCAGAGGTCGCATACCATTGACCGCGGCCACATTGCAACCTGCCCCTGGAGTTGCCTCGACATCATTCACACGATCGAGATCTGGAAGACTGCGTGTCTTGTGTGTTTGGTAGACCTTAGTGTAGGAGGTGTTCGAACGACCCCTTATTTGTAGCTTTTTTGATGACCAGCCACAAGAGCTGTAAGTAGTGTCCAGAAGAGCCTTCAAATTGAACTCGTGCCGGTTTGATATCGTGATTTTGAGGCTACTCCAAGGACGTTATTAGGGTACGCGCAAGCAAGAGAGGAAGTCCGAGGTATGAAGGACATTGCTGTATCCAAGCAAGTTTGTGAAAGAACCACCTCTCTACTCAAGATAGATATAGTTAATGTTAGCCAAGGATTGAAAGAGGTGGAGCATGTGACAGGCACCTGCCATACCGTACGGTTCACTGCAAGCTCTATTATTGCTTCCTACCATGTCCTGAAGATGCGTGAAGTCCTTCACTGAATCAGCGCTTCTTCATCAGAGCAAGCAAATTGAACCGAATCATTTCAGATTCTTTGACCAACCCGGCTGAAATGCTGGTAACTATGATGGCTACCTCGACAGATCGTTTTCTCAGTTGTCTCTTCCGCGAAATGCGCAAGTTTTCGATGTCAGCCAGATGTGCCCTTCGCTCCCATCATCGGCAGCATCGACGTTATATCTTTACCAGGTCATCCCAGCAACAAATGGATTTTGACACTACACACCGCGTTCAGTATATACAGCTCAAAGCGTGTAAGATCAGGATGGAAGTCCGCTTGCATCATACTGTTCGCGCACACGTTGGTCAACATTAGCAGGGATCTCGGAAGGGGAAGTTCTGGAAGAGAGTATATCGTCACATAGTGGAATATTCTTTTCGTTGGCTATAGAACGCTCAAACTCCATACGAAAGGACATCCTGGTCATGATTCTCTCCGATCCCTCGTCGACCGCCTGCCTCGCCCGGCCACGATATCGCCAGTCGCCGCCTCGTATGTCGGGATCGGCGGGCTGGAGCGGGGGAGAAGTGGTTGGCGATCCTGTTGCTGACTACTTGCGCGCGGTGTGCTGGATGTGGTGGTGTCGTTGTCTTCGTCGTCTTGCTCGTCAATTACATACCGGCTTTCGTCGTCGTCAGGGCTCTCGTAATCTGGCGGTGGGTGGTCGGCAGGCTCGAGCGGTAGTCCTGGGTTTAAGGCAACGTCGTTTTGAAATCTTTCTTGGGGGTGGGATGGATGGCGATCACTCGTACCTTCGCCTGCATCATCTTCGTCTTGTAGGTCCATAAGATTGAGCTGTGCGAGTGATATGTCGGTCGGCGAGCGTTCAGGCCCTGGACTTCGTGTCGGTCGTCCCTGTAATCTGAATCTCGCTGATTCTGTGCTACGGTGGCCAGGTGTCCAGCCTTGGCCCTCTAGAACACCCTCACGTCCACCTTCAAGGAGAATGCTGCCTGCCTCGCTGCCATATGGAGGCGGCGGCGCTAGACTACCTGTCATTGGTGCCAATCCCCATTTCTTGACATTCGCTTCGATGAACACAAACCCCATCTGACCGAAGTTGACATGCACATTACAAGGACCATTTGCGCCGACTGTAGGAAAGAAGTTCTGCGATTTGAAACCATGCGCCACGTCTTCCAATTTTTTGCCATTACGGGTAAAGAAGACCGTACCGGTGCGCGGTCGGTAGCCTACGCCGATCACGTCTCCTTGATGGTATTGAGGGGCGTAGTTCGTGGCTGAAAAAGGCTGGTTCATCCGACGGCTGCCGTTCGAGTTGTATGCTATTGAATATCGGTGATGGCCAGGGAGTCGGAACAGTGGATATGGCTTGGTGGTGACGCCTATACTGACAGTCGTCGAGTCTGGTTTATCGTATAGCTTGGCTTCCCAGTAGTATACCTCATTCTGCTTGGGTATTGGCAGGTTGCTCTGCACGCTGCACTCGGAATCGAAGAACTCGATCTCTGTCCTGCCCTCTACGAAGCAATTCGCGATTTCGAGTTCCGGTTCAAATTCCCACGCTGATACGCCTTTTTCTTGTATGGCTAAGAATTGTGATAATGAAATGTCGGTCTGGATCGACTCTGGTGGGTTGGCTTGTACAAATGCTACGCCATGTGTTAGCACAGCCTCTCCAATGGACCCGTAGAAGACTACACGAATTACCTTTCGCTCTGTGATATTCCGCCCGCTGTAGATCATCCATCTCAGCCAACGCATCTTCTTCCTCCCGCAGGAACTGCTGTTCGTCATCGAATTCTCCCGGTCTCCCTATGCGATCCAGAAGTATTCGCCCTCGGGTTGTGTATCGGAAGAAGTACACGATCCCGACCACCAGAGCGACTAGTGCGGCGGAACCAAAGGCCGACAACATGCCTATCAGGATGCCCTTCCCTGTGGAGCCCAGATCTAAACCCATGGTGGTAGGTTGTGCTGCGCGGTCGCTGCCGCGGTATCCCCAGTGTAGAGCTGTGACCTCGGCCGAGTATGCTATGGTACTATCTGACTCTGTCATGGCGGTGTGTGCGGCGATGTAGGAGGTGCGAAGGGTGGGCATGAGGGTGTCATCGTAGAGGCGCTGCGTCGGCTCCGCCATCGAGGCCGGCAAGATGTATGTGTGAGTCGCTACTCTCTCCAGCAGCTATCACAGCCGGCTGTGCTGTTCGAACGGGAGATATGCACAGTTCTGGAAGCTCAGGACGTTGCGGCGTAGATAGTACAGATGAGGCGAAGCAGCGACGCCGAGCCGTGTCGCTCTGCGCATCCACGGTGCTGCACTGTGTCACGGGCTCCCAGGGATGCCGCCAGCGGTATGGTGAGAGCGAAGTCGTAAATTCGTGAGGCGACGACGGTAGTATAGTGCTTGCGATGGAGAATGGTGTTATCGGCGAAGGAGGTCGCAAGTGGAAGATGGGGAGCGTGTATGTGAGGTGGTAAGGCAGTAATAGTGGCTCCTCTCTCCCGCCGTCTTTCGTCACTTGTTGGTCGACGGCAGCGCGGCTGCACATGGAACAAGCGCCATGCGCCACATCGTCGTTTTGAGACACGAGGATCGAGGAAAGGCACGTGCATCCAACGGGGGCATCGCTGCGAACTCCAAAATAGATGGCAACGGTGCTGGGGTCGAACTCAAAGCAACATGGGCTATGTTTCAGGTGTTGATGAATCGATTCCTCGGCGCTTAAAAGAGAAGAGGATTGAAGTCGACCTCATCATGGTCATCATCAAGGTAGAAGGCCATTGCGGCCATTGAACCTCGTCAATAACGCTCCTCTGACTAAAGAGATGAACCAAGGGAGTATTCTCCAAGTCGCTGGACACTCGTGTGCTAAACGAGCGCCATATCGTGTCTAAATATCTACGTAAGCTATATATGCTACATACTTAAGTGATGGTGGCTAGTTGTGCGGCGTGATCATACTCGTCAATGTCTCGTGCCGCCAATCATTGACTTCGTCCATGCCCATTCCCCTGAGCCCCTACGTTGATCACTTTCGGACATTCCCAAGAAGAATGCCACCGCCCTCATCGACCGTACTGGTGACCGCTCCCTCGGAGCAACGCTATGCTGGGAAAAAGTAAAAACGCTGACGCGAAGATGCGCCTTGCAAAGCTATATAGGTATCTGCGAATCAGAACGCCGAAAAGCCAATGCGCTGAATGTAAAATGCTGCTAGGATCGGGATGAATGTTAAGAATACGATGTTGCCGCTCCATCATTCGCGAGGACCTTAAATGCCGTAGGTCTCGCGTAGTGCCTGGGCCTGTGGCGGTGGGAGATTGTTTATGAAAGCATCCCAGCCATCGCCAAGGAGCTTCTTGTACACGGTGAGCACGCGTTCGAAGCAGGAAAGTGGCCCTTCGTCCTGCATGCTGGTCAAGAAAAGGCCCGGAGCACTCGCCATTTCGTGCATGAAGTCAAGCAGACAATGCTCCATCGCTTGGGGGTTGTCAAGCACCACATTCGCAAAGCCTCTGTAAGCATGACCCTTCTCGTCAGTCCAGGCCACCTTCCGCATGTTCTGTAGGAAAGGCACAGCAAACTGTGCGAGATGTGGGGCGAGCTGTTGATGGCAGCCAGTGCCTAGACGGCCAAGGGCAATTGCTGCATTTTCGTTAAGAGACTCGGGCACTTCCTCGCTGAACATGATACCCGCCAGTTTGGCAAGTAAGCGGTCCACAAAAGGACCCATGCCTTCTTTCTCGCGCATGGCGATCTCGCCACAGGACCAACATGCATTGTTGATGACACGAAAGGCTGTTTCGGGATCTTCCTGCGCTTGGCCGAGGTCTAGCTGATGCAGCAGAATCTCCATGATGGTGGAGAGATAGGTGCGCATTTGAGGGAAGATGTAGATGGCGCAGTCTCCGAGCAATGCGTAGGCCGACTGCTTCACGTCATTATTGATGTCTTTCATGCAATATGCGAGCATCTCAAACATGTTGGGTTGTGCAGTCGCCGCTAGTTCAGCGCTGAAGCGTGGCTCGAGGGACTGGATTACGCTACTAAGCAGGTCCAAGCTAGTGACCAGGAAGTCCTTGTCCGGTTGATCAAACGCATTGTTCGGAGCGCCAATCGTGTCCTCCAGATTTTGCTGGATAATGCGAATACATCTCATGAACAGAGGTTCTGCAAAAGGTGTAAATTGGTGACCCATCGAGGTTGCAATGAAAGCCAGGCATTCCAGTAATGGAAACATTTCCCGTGACTGGTCTTGCACTTTCTCCCAACGGCCGATGAGGGCCGGCATGAGCTCATTGACGATCACGGGCTCCGCCATTCGTGGTCCCGCGTACTCTGCGAGAGTCTGTACACAATCGTAGAGTATGTACATGTTCTTGTCCTTGTACTTCTCGAAGCACTTCTTGAATTGTGACACGATGATCGCTGTGTATGGTATGAGCTCGGCTTGTGCGGCTTCTTCGAGAGTCGCAAAAGCTGATGCTGCAGATTGTTGAACCTTCTTGTTGTTGTCAAGCATTCTCTTCAGTATACCCTCCATGATGGGCTCGAAATATTGCTGTTTACCAGCGGGGTCCAGATGAGATGCCCAGCCTGCATATCGGCTTAGTGCCCAGCATGTGATCTGTCTCACCACTGGTTGTGCATCGTTGAGCAAGCCTAGCATATAAGGTACAAGCTGTGGCAGATGGGGCTTCACATCTTCCATACAGCCTGGACCGATTGCACCTAGTGCAAGGACTGCGGCTTCTCGGTTCGGCCAGTCATTGTGTGCAAAGTTCTCTTCCAACCAAGGTAATGTTACACCAAAGACAGCTGAACCGAAGTGTGATGCCAAAGCATCGAGCGCAGCAGCCGAGCATTTGCGTAGGTTCCACTCATCCTCTGGGTCGATATCAATGTCTTCCTCGTCTTCCTCAATCTCTCCGTCGCTAAGATCATCCTCAGCATAGGCGTATCCATTCGCAGCTTCTTTTGCGCCGCCAGTTACTGGCGCATCTGCCGCTGTTGACCGTGAATTCTTTGCCTTGGCGAACTCGGGTTTTACATCTTGAGCTTCATCCTCCTTATCCGCATCATCCTCTGCATCAGCTTCTAGACGCATCTGGTCCTCTTCACTATACACCATGCAGTCCAAGAGTACCGGTACGATTTTTGCGAGATATGGTCCCAGGGCTCCCCGCAGGTTTGCAGCACCACTTGCCTCGAAGAAGAATTCGGCTGCGTCAAGTGCGAGCTCTTCGTTCTGAACATCCTTTTGTTGAGAAAGAGTATATTCGACGATGCCCTCGATATGTGGAGTGAGTACGGCAGGCATCCCATCAGCCAGCATTGCAAAAGAGCGACATACTACCCTTCGCACATCATCACTAGTGTCTGATGTCAACCGTACGATCACGGGTAGGATTTCATTGATATTTTCCTTTGCCGTAAGTGCAATTGGTTCGTTGAAGAACACATTGATGGACGCCAATGCTCTTGATCTTATCTTCGGATTCTGGCTGTGAGTGAACTCCAAGAATTTGGGTAATAGAAAAGCAAGTGGTCGTTGCGTTTGGTACTCTTGGTCGAGCGCACGCTTGTTATCCTCACAGATCTTGAACAACGCACTCATGGCGCCGTCTTGTCCTTCGGCAGAAATTTGACCGTTGCTGTTCGACACCATGGAGGCTAGATCGGGCAGAACCTCCGGCCATCCAAGGATACCACCCTGCTTGATCACCTCCGTGATGACGATGCCGACGTAGTTACGGATCTGAGCGTTCGGATCCTGCAGACCAGCAAGAATTGTAGATTTGATATAACTTTGACTCGTGTCGGGCAGTTTCTTATATGATGATTTGACATTGTTCTTCAGCATTATTGCTGCTGCGCTGCGGGCTGCGTGCCATGCTTCTCGCTCGAAACCTGGTGCTGGAGTGGGTGTTACGGTGACGTATGCGAGGTAATTGTTGATGTCGGGGGAGGACTTCGCTTGTTTGAGCATCTGCTATGGTCATTAGTGGGTGTTGTATGAGCTGGTTGTACTGGTAGTGAGCGCACCTGCTCGGCATTCTTCTGGACTGCTTGGTCATGTCCGCTCAACGAGTCTCGCAAGCACTGAGCAAGCTGGCCCAAAGGTCCTGGCTCAGGCTGCCACGCCATGGTGGTTGTTACTGCGGCTGGCCGCTGTAAGTACAATTCTTTCAAAAGACTTGCAGCTGAGCTGAAGGAACAAAGTCGCGGCTCGATAGAAGCGTTCTCGGAGCAATGCCGATTACTGCTCCTTTAAACCGTCGTATAGGATTGGAGGTTGTGAAATCCGGGTGAGGTGCTACAAGAGCTGCTTTTGGCTAGAAGAATGTTCGTCCAATGTCGTTCACGGTTTTCTAGCATGATGTGATCATGGTAGGGTGGGACGACGCATTCGAGATTGGTAGGGTAACCGTTGGCGATGCGGGCAACACTGGAGAGACGAAGTGGCAGGATGGATTGACGGCTCTCATGTGATGTCGTGTTTGAGTGTTGATTGCGATTGAAAATGTGATGTGTGTGGTGCGTTCAGAAAAAGTTGATCTCCTCGTTGACAGGCCTGCAACGTTCCAGGTGTGGGGTCTCATTGGGCAACAGCACAGTGACCCCTAAAGCTTTGTGCGTACAAACCTGTGGTATCACGATCGTTCCAGGACCAGCTTTGATCGAACCCATTTAGATGACAAGACAAGACCTCGTTCCCCAGTAGAGCCTCGTAGACCGACTGTACCCTCCATCTACGTAGCATATGGAATTTCTGACGTGAAAAGAGCGCGCGGTTTGTCTGCTGGTAGCCACCTTAAGCTACCACTATGGTCACACGAAGGGCTCCTAATCACGGTAGTTTGTCAACGTGATGGCCTCTTGATACCCAGCATGACATAGCATATCACATTTGGTACAGTGAGACAATGGATGTCCTGAAAGCTGTCGAGAATGGAACATATCAAGAATTGTTTAGTGTCTAAGCGCAGCTTTCATCTTCGTCAATCATGTAGTTACAGATAAAAGCTCCATGTCCCTATATGGTCGTTCATCACCCTGGGTGGTCATGTAACTATCTGAAGGCCCCAGGTATGATGCAGGTCTTGTGCCTTTTCCATGATGTGACAGGGCACGAAACCAGTGATAGGATGGAGTAAAATAGTGTCTGCGCACAACCGCTCACCGCTACGACTAGGGTTGAATCAAAGGTGTAGGGTTACTATCATGTTCCGTACCCAAGAGATCCTCTTTCCACTGTGAACAGCACCTCTTTGTCACAGCTTATAGTAACCTCATCGGCCATGATGTGATTGCTTGTACTCACCATGCCGCCCAACTCCGTTTCCCAGTCCTGCACATCCCATTCCAGCCCCCGAGTTGAGATTATGGCCTTCCCGTACAGTGGTAGAATGCCGATATTCCGCTTGATCAAGCCTCCCGCCAACGGTGTACTGATTACCGTCGTCCCAGCAAGCAATAACATAGTGACGCTTGATTCGGAGAAGAGCCAAAACCGAAGGTTTGGGTGGCGGACGATCTGCTCGCGGTACAGTTCATGTAGAATGCCAATACCCTGATCTACCCTGCCTCCTATAGAGCCTAGAAGGAGGACATCCTGTACGCCGTCGACTTTGGCCAACACCACTTTGATCGCCTTGCCCAGATCGGTGGAATACTGGTCAGGATCTTCGCTGATCTCTACACCAAGACTTGCATACGCATCGCGAACATGAGGCATCAAGGAATCCAAGTCCCCATGGATCATGTCTGGTTTCGCCACGCTCAGAGCAGCAGTCAACGGGAAAGCTTTTCCTTGCGCAGCCACCAGTTCGAAAAGCCGATTTGCACCACCATCGGCACAAATTGTAAAGCCACTGTGAGATTGAAGTCGACAGAAGTAGTGATAGTCCTTTATTGGAGAATTGAGGACGATCAAAGCGGCTTTCTTGGTGTTGCCATTGCCATGTGCATCTTGGACTGGGGGCTCCAGATATTGTGTAGGCCGCAATCGAGCAGTGCTACCATTAATGTGAATAGAACTGCTCATGCTGTGTTACACGTACGACCGTAATTAATGATTGGTATGGATATATGCATGATGACAGCTCGTATCAGAGCATATCCACAGGTCGCAGGTGCATCTGTTTCGTTCAGTACATTGTTTGTACAATTGAGGTTGGCATGATGTTTCATCGAATCAGCGGGTCATCTAGTTCGACGCAGCCGGCGCTGCCCGCATGAACATTTATGGCTTCAGGTACCTGACAAATCATCTTGATGATTCAATCAATTTGACGCCTCATCTCTTCCATCTTTGCTTCTCACACTATCACTGTGTCAGACAGTGCTCCTTCACAATGTACCGACCAGCACTCCGGGTCGCATCAGGCCTGCGAACGTTACCAAAAGCGGTCCCATCGCAACGATTTCTCAGCACACAACCTCCGCATAAGCTGTCACGAAGTTGGAAGAGCTCGATCGCGCGATGGGGTGCGGCCGGCGCATTGGTTTATTACTACAACACTTCGACAATCTTCGCAGATGAGCCAGCTCGTAAGTCATGCCGATGCTAGCGATGTGGAAGAAGGTGAATTTGTAAGGAGTGGGAGGCTGATTTCCAAGCACAGAATTCCTCCATTCTTCGCCCGAGACCACACGAGAGAACGAGACATTCGAGAGCCTCGATGCAGTAGCACAGCAACGGAAGGCCGCCCAGGCTAGAGCACAAGCTCGTGAACCTGCCTCGACACAGTCCTCCTCCGTGGCCGCCACACCTGATGTTGCCGACAACTCCCCGGAAGAACTGGAAGCAGAGGCTGCGCAGCAGGGAGCTTTCAACGAAGAGACTGGTGAAATTAACTGGGATTGTCCTTGCCTGGGCGGGATGGCCGACGGCCCCTGCGGTGAGCAGTTCAAAGCAGCTTTCTCGTGTTTCGTATATTCCAAGGACGAACCAAAAGGTGTGGATTGCATTGAGCATTTCAAGACGATGCAAAACTGCTTTAGAGAGCACCCGGAGATCTACGGTTCGGAGTTGGAGGAGGACGAAGTAGAGGGACAACTTGATGGAGAAGGGGCAAGAGACGGATCGCATGGCGAGTCAGCACCAGCCCCGGCAACATCGAGTGTTCAGGCTCCAGAGCAACAAGCAGACAAAGTTGCCGCTCCTCGAAACACCGAGCATGAAGTTGCAGAAAAGAAACAAAGAGCAGAAGCTGCGAAGGAGCAGGTGAAAAGAGATCACGAACCGACAAGTGAGACTGAAACCGCTGTCCCTAGAGCAGCCCACGATGCTCGATGAAGCTGTTGTAGGTATATGAAACACGGAGAAGCCAGGGGGCATCGATTCATTGTACATAAGCTGTAGCATAGAAATGTAACATAACCCTTCTCTTCAGATGTCGACGAGATTTCTTGTCCGATTGTTCTCCATTCACCTTGTTACCTATTTTACACCTCGATGCAGCTTACAAACAATGCTTTACTCAGCGTGGCTTCGATCAATCGATTACAGCGCGGGAAGGTACAGGAGGTCACGATGTGTCCAGATTAGAGATAAACGAGCCATAGAAGAACCTCTCATTAAGTACATGTGTGTACCTCACTCCAACATATGTGCCTTATGTCATATACGTGAGGCTCTATACTATCGGCGCTAGCGCTTCTGCCTGTGCCTCGACACTCTGACGCTCGCCGCTTTACACATCAGTCACCTCAACTTGACACTTCTCTTCGCCATAACCCTCAGTCTTTCTCTTCCTACATCCTTCCTCTAGGCAGACACCTTGTCTTGTCTTTGAGTCCGTCTGTGAAGCTCCTCACACGACAACGCCTGGAGCTGAACTCCATTCATCGCTATCCTGCTTAGCAAGGACAAAGGCTATCACTAGCCCTCTCGCTGTCTGTATATCTTACGTAGCTCGAGGAGTTGGAGCCAGAGAAACAACTCAGCGACGCTTCTACCATTTTGAGCATCTTGTTCGCCACTTTCATTCGGTCACACGACATCCATTCACCTGATCCAACGACCTTTGGGCCTTGAGCCGCACCAACTTAGGCTTGCTTCCACCCGGCATTTCGTACTACTTTCCGAGCTTCGCAAGAGGCATCATAACCGATCCTGATCATGTCGAAATCACACGCTGTGCCGGTTCCGCCCATGCCAACCACCAAAGATGATATCAACAGCACATGGCGCTATCTGGAGTGGGGGGTGGAGCGGATCATGTTCTCTCTTAACGATGGTGTGGATCTCAAGACATACATGAGCCTATACACAGTCATTCACAACTTCTGCACCGCCCAGAAAAGTACAGGACCGTCAGCATCGAGCCACCTACATTCTAACAACAGAGGGGCTTACCTGCTCGGCGAGGAACTATATCAGAAGCTCAACGAGTACCTCAAGGCACATCTCGCGGGAGTTCATGCAGAGATGATCAAGCATTCGGACGAGGCGCTGCTCACATACTACATCAAAGAGTGGAAGAGGTATACGACGGCCGGCACCTACAACAACCACTTGTTCAGATATCTCAACCGCCACTGGGTCAAACGTGAGATGGACGAGGGCAAGAAGGACATATTCGATATCTACACTTTGTTTCTGGTACGGTGGAAAGAGGATATGTTTGGCACAACTCAGAATGCAGTCATGGACGCGGTGTTGCGCCTGGTGGAAAAGCAGCGAAACGGAGAGACCATTGAGCAGTCCAAGATCAAAGACGTGGTTAACTCCTTCGTGTCTTTGGGTATTGATGAAGCAGACAGCACCAAATCTACGTTGG
Organism: Microcyclospora tardicrescens; assembly: GCA_003012245.1. NCBI lineage: Eukaryota > Fungi > Ascomycota > Dothideomycetes > Capnodiales > Microcyclospora > Microcyclospora tardicrescens. Next base: position 108,936 of record PXOE01000134.1, read on the forward strand.
AGGTCTACCGCGAATACTTCGAAAAGCCCTACCTAGAGGCTACTGGAAAGTACTACGAGATAGAGTCTCGTCAGTTCTTACTGGAGAACTCTGTGGTTGACTACATGAAGAAAGCTGAGAGGCGGCTGGACGAGGAGAAGGAGCGGGTACCACTTTATCTGCTATCTGAAATCACTCAGCCGCTTATGAAGACCTGTGAGCAAGCACTGATTGCAGAGCATGCTCCCGTGCTTCGCGATGAGTTTCAGGTGCTTCTCGACAACGATCGCGAGGAAGACATGGCTCGGATGTACAAGCTATTGGCTCGAATCCCAGAAGGTTTAGATCCACTGAGGAAGCGATTCGAAGAACATGTGAAGCGTGCTGGTCTGCTAGCTGTACAGCGCGTTGCTGAGCAGGGCGAAGCACTCGATCCGAAAGCCTACATCGACGCGCTGCTCGAAGTACATGTTCAATACGCTTCGCTTGTCCAGAATGCCTTTATCGGCGAGTCAGAGTTTGTTCGCTCGTTAGACAATGCATGTCGAGAATACGTCAACCGAAACAAGGTGTGTGAGAAGAACTCAGCAAGATCGCCAGAGCTTCTTGCCAAGCATGCCGATAACGTCTTGAAGCGGTCGACCAAGGCGACCGAAGACGACGACATGGAGAAGCTGTTGAACGAGATCATGACAGTTTTCAAGTACATCGAGGACAAGGACGTTTTCCAAAAGTTCTACTCGAGGACGCTAGCCAAGCGTCTTGTCAACGGTACATCAGCTTCCATGGATGCAGAAACATCGATGATCTCCAAGCTCAAGGATGCTTCTGGTTTCGAGTACACTAACAAGCTTCAACGCATGTTCCAAGACATGCAGACCTCCAAGGATCTCAACGTAGACTACGAGGCGTGGCAACTCAAGACTCTCGACAAGGAGGACATGAATGACAGCATCGATTCCAACTTCCAGATCCTTGGTAACGGATTCTGGCCGCTCACGCCACCAACAACACATTTCGCTCCTCCCAGAGAGATTGTCAAAGCTTACGAGCGATTCTCGAACTACTACGAGAAAAAGCACGGTGGACGAAAGCTCACCTGGTTATGGCATTTGTGTAAGGGCGAGATCCGCGCCAACTACATCAAGAACAACAAGGTGCCGTACACGTTTCAAGTATCGACCTATCAGATGGCCATTTTGTTGTTGTTCAACGACGCAGATGAAGTCAGCTACGATGATCTTGCCGAAAGCACTAAGCTGCAAAAAGAGACCCTTGATCCTTCGATCGGAATCTTCGTCAAGGCGAAAGTCATCACGCCCAACCCAGCCAACGCCACGCCAGGTAGCGGTACCACGTATTCGCTCAACCATGGCTTCAAGAACAAGAAGCTCAAAATAAATCTCAACATTGCCATTAAGTCCGAGCAGAAGCAAGAAGCAGAGGAGACGCACAAGACGATCGAAGAGGATCGCAAGATGCTCATGCAGGTATGTATTCCATCCTCCATCAACGTTCGATATTTTCTAGGTTTGTGTCCATACTGACGTGTTGTTCACAGTCTGCGATCGTCCGCATCATGAAGTCCCGCAAGACCATGAAGCACAATCAGCTTGTCGCAGAAACCATCGCTCAGATCAAGAGCCGCTTCTCGCCCAAAGTCGTTGACATAAAGAAGTGTATCGACATCCTTCTCGAAAAGGAGTACCTCGAGCGCCTCGACGGCGACGAGCTGGGCTATCTTGCTTAAGCTATAAGCAGCATGACCTTTGCTCAATCTTGCTTCTTGACAACTTCGTATAGCCTGACGGTATGGGCTTTACGGGTCACAGCAGCTCACCTCCAGGCGTTTGGCTCCTTCGTGGCTCACAGACAGCGGCGTGCATAACGACTTATGCCATGCATCATGAGTCCATACTTCATCACTCTTTCCCATTATTCTCTCACGGACGTCATGACCAAAGATGCGCTGGACAGTACGACGTGGTGGGCTTCAACTGATATCTCTTCACGAAGGTCTGTCCCTACGTTGATAGACTGGGCTTCCAGGGGCCTGGTATGGGAGGCAGTTCATGGTGGGACACGGTACATCGCGAGGCACGCCACAGGCACAGTGGCTTTCCTTGAGGTCTGAGACATGGATTCCTCTCGTTTAGCATGGCGCCGGCGATCAGGCAAATTCAGTCTTTCTGCTTCCTCTTCTCTTTCGTCTTTGGTGATATCTCGGTCGTAGGCGGTCCAGATGTGCGATACGCGGCTCCTCTGCGCAAACCTGAGAGTGATAGTAACGCGACGTGACGATTTCAGAAATGCCTCAGAGCACCTTCGCCACATCTGGCCTGACTGGAGTCGTGACAAGTCGACATCGCCGAAGTCACCAACTATGGTAACCTTCACATATGTGACAGTATCGTGAATGATCCATCCTCATCGACAAGCATATGCCCAATTGCCTATTATCTGTATATTCTACACTCTACGTTCTAAACATCTACCGCTGCCACAACGATAGTCGGAAGGCTAAAAGGAAACGATAGAATGCTCACGCCTTGCCTGCCTTCAGCTCCTTCTCCCGCTCGATCTTCGCCTGCTCTTCCTCGGCGCGTTTGCGCTCGCGCTCCAATTGATCCGGACGACGCACGGCAATGTCCTTGGGCCGGAAGTCGGAGAAGAAGAACTTAAGCGTCTTCTCAATGCACCAGCAGCCGACGTAGTCGAGCACCATGGTCGCGCACATGTGCACCTTGAATTCGGTCGTGAACGGCACCAGCTTGAGCTGCGTGTTGATCTCCGGGACGAACTCGGTCGCACACGAAAACGCTACGGTCGCCACGAGCACGATGCCCCAGTACATGCCCTTGTTCTCGCGGATGCTTTCGCGGAAGGGTCGGCCTTGGTAGTTGATCGCGAAGGTGGAGATTTGCTGGATCAGCTGCAGGAGGTAGATGGCCGAGTTGAGCAGCGAGGGCTCGAATTCGCCCTCGAGGTTGATGGTGCGGCGGTCACGGCGCGGTTCGAACTTGTGCACGAACTCGGAAATGTAGACCAGGGTGGCGATGTGGACTGCGAATTGTCCCAGCACGGATGGGATGATGTACCAGTTCCAGATGTTGTTTTGTGGTCTCTCTTTTGAAAGTTGCTCGACGGACTATAACACACATTTATCGTTAGCGAATACATGAGACAACAGGGAATGGATAGCTTACCTTCGCGCGGGAAATGCTCAAGAAGCAGACACTCATGAGCATACCGCTGATTGTGACTTGTCCGTCACCGAACTTGATACCATCAAGGTAGAGAACACTCAAACTGTAGGCACTGATCAGACAGTTCAGCGCCAAGATCTTGTACATCTGAATGGTGGCAACGAGCGTGCATCGTCCTTGACGAATGATGTTAGGGATAGCGATAACATTGGAGAGCTTGCTGGTGAACGGCGCGGCGACCGAAGCGTCACCAAGCTTGATAGTCGGTGGCTCATCCTCGTTAAGCTGGTCTTCTAACATGGACAGCGAAAGTTTCTCTGCCATGGCTTGAGCGGCATTCTGAGCCTTTTCCTTACGTTCGTCTTGGGGCGTCTTTGGGGCAGTAATTTGCTGTGTCGGTGGTGGCGGAGGTGTGTATGTAGTCACAGCACCGTTAGCACTACCATTTTCAGCACCCTTCAAAGCTTCAAGCTGAGCTTTGGTGGCAGCCTCGCGTTCCATAGCTTTCTCGTAGTGCGGGTTCTTGGGTCCAGGAGGGAAGAGATGAGCGATTTGATGAGGCACAGGTGGGGGCGGCTGGTTGAAGCGCTCCATCATCTGCTTCTGCTTTTCGTAAAGCTCTTTCATCTTAGTCTCGCGGAAGTGCTTGCCGATCTTCTCCATGTCTTCTTTCGTGCCGTTTAGCAGTGCAACACCAACATGTGCCTGCTTGAGTGCGCCAACGTCGTTGGTACCATCTCCAGCCATGAGCGTAGTGTAGCCCTGCTCCTTGAGCCCAACGAGAATTTCTTCTTTCTGCTTCGGCGACACTCGGGCGTAGACCCAGGTATGTCTGAGCAGACTCGGAAGCGCTTGTTGACCCTTGAACTTGGCAAGACCATACCCAGTAACACAAAGATCTTTGGTCTTGAGGATTTCCGTATCCAAGGGCAGGGTCGGATCCACGGGAATGTTGGTTTTGTCGTCAACACTTCTCCAGACCAGGTTTTCTCCGCTAGTGTCGTTCTCAGGTGCATCCAAAATCAAAACCTCGCGATCGACGATCTCTACTGTACGAGCCACGTGGACTGCGGTGAGTGAGTTGTCTCCAGTGATCATCACCACACGATGACTGCTCTCGTTTAGCATACGCACGGCCTTGATCGCGTCATCCTTGAGAGGGCACTGAAGTACCAAGAATCCAGCGAAGTGAAGATCGCACTCGACTTCCTCTCGTTTGAGGTCGTTGATGCGTGCTTGCTTCAATTCCTCGCCAACCTTGAAGTATTTATAACCAAGTGCGAGCACACGCGCGCCATTTCTGCTGAAGTACTTGTATGTCTCTTCATATTTTGGCGGCACGTCCGTAAGCATTTGGCGAATCGTCTCTGGTGCGCCTTTGGCTCCAACAAAAGTGCTAGTGACCTTCTTGCCAGTCGCACGATCCGTGGTGATAGCCGTGGCAACAGAACTTTGTCGTTTGAGAGCCGAAGAAAACTGGAAGCGACGCTTGATTTGGACGATATCTTGCGCTTTGGCACCGGTGGCGCTTGTTTTGGCAGACAAGGTATCATTCTTTCCAAGTGCCCATCCAAGAGACTCAAGAGTAGCTTTCTCCATGGGCTCTCCGACAACATCACCTTCTTCTAGTTTGACAAGTGCGTGTGCCGTAGCCAGAGTCAGTGTTGTAGCAAGTCCACTTTCGTTGACCTTGGTCAAGTGGCTCTGAGCACCATCTGGCTCTGACGCAACACCCTTCTGTCCTAGGTTCAGTCCGGCAATGCCATCGACAACCAAGTCCTCGCCAGTCAAGGTTCCGGTCTTGTCAAAACAGGCAATGTCCACGCGTCCAGCAAAAGGAATTCGGAAAGGTTCGGTGCAGAAAATGGCATACTTGCTGAGCGCCGCAAGACTAGTGTTGACAGCCAAGCTCAATTCCATGGGCAATTCTGGCGGCACGACCGAAGTGACGATCAAGACACAATCCAAAAGGAGTTTCGAGCGCTTGCGGTCGTTCTTGACACCCTCTTTCCACACGTACCAAGAGGCTGCGATAGCGAAGACACATAAGAACAGGATAAATAAAAGTGCTTCAACGTTATTGGCGCTGACTCGTTCGGTCGAGTAGATCATTGTGCGCACGAGAGCGCCCTGGTTTGTCTCGAAGCCAGTCTTGATCACAATGGCCAGAGCACCATTGTCTGGCGCCTGAGGCACACCCGAGGCATTTTGGACAACAGTTTCCGAAGCGTCTTCAGATGCAGTGCCATGTTGGACCTGCAGAACCTTAGTTCCACCCCACAGAAAAGCGTTCTTGTCAAGACCTTCTGGCTCGAGGCTGGCTTCTGCAGGTCGTAGCTGTACGGAGTCCTTAAGCACAGGCGTGCTCTCTCCTGAAAGCATAGCCTCGTTGACGATCGCGCTTCCCTCTACCAAGATCATATCGCAAGCAACTCCAGAATCCTCCTTTGTTCTTCCGACCGAGACTAGATCGCCTGGTAGCAGACTGTCGCTCATAATCTCCATCCATTTCTTCTCTCGGTAAACATATACCTCGTACGGCTTTATGCTCATACCTCGAAACTCTTTCAGTGTCCGCTGTCTCTGCCACACGACTGTGGACTCGAATACGACCAACATGAAAAGCGTGAAGAGTGAGTAGTACCAGTATTCGTCCAGCATCCAGAGACCAACGCAGAAGATCTGGAACACAAAGAATGGCGCAACAGCGTGCTCCTTGAACAGCTCGGTGAATGTTGGTACAGGGATGTCGAAGATGTTCGGTCCGTAGTACTGCTGTAGCCGCTCGATCTCGCTCCTCTTCGACAGACCGGTGTTTTGTTGGAAAGTCCCCACCGACGGCCTTGGTTCCTGATCGACTGCGAACACCAATGGTGCGAAAGTGCCCTTCTCTTCGTTATACAGGTATCGTCTCTTCTGGAACAGGAATGAAACATTCTCCTTCCCCGCAACTGGTTCTTGTTTGATCTCGCAAATGTCTGGCATACCCGCGTTTGCTTCAGGTAGCACCTTGATGAGTTTTGCGTTGCGGACATTGTTTGCGCGTGATGACGTGAACCAGGAGCGCAAATCGACGTTCCAGAAGGTCATCAGCCAGAGCAAGCTCTGCGCCGTGAAGATGGAGCCAGAGAAGACGAAGGTCCATTCTTGTCCGTTGATATACTTGTCGTAGGATTCCTGAGAGAGATAGAAGCTGAAGAAGACTGGCCACGCAACAATGAAGGGCAGGATGTAGGCGTGGAGTATCAGAGGGCGGGGGTTGTGTAGAGTGGCGGATTTGATGGATGGGTGATCCACCAGAAGCGGTGTTTTCGTCGACATGATGGGCGACGACGCTGGATCGCAATCAAGAGATGCGGCGTCGAGATGTCCTGGAAAAGATCAAGAAGAATGAAGTCTTGTAGACTGGCAAGCTGGCCGGCATCCAAAAGTTCGCGGCGTTCGAACGTGCACTCCCGAACTTCATCATAGCACAACAGGGTCCACGCTTCGTGCACACCTGCCTGCCTACATGAGGAACATGTGCATAGCAACGAGCACATCTTTCGCCCATCAAGTTGATTATACGACTGAGAAAATACAAGTTTTTAGACAAATGTTGTCAAACGGCATGAGGACGACCGGGACTCGAGTAGTGGAGAGAGCGGTAATAGCAAGAACCGCTTCCACAGACGAAAAACCGCTGAGGACCATTAAAATCTCTCTCAATTGATAGAGTCTTGATCCGTAGGGGTGCCACACTACTCCATCGAAATTGATGCCGGAACTTCAGGATCCGCTGAGCATCTTCTGCATGTTGGCAAATACTGAGCTCTGAATCCGCTCGCAACATCTGGTCAGAAAACCGGAATGTAATGGGTTCTGGACTCTCATCATCGCCACAACGACACCGACCACGGGCATTCCAAGCAACCCCGGCTAGCATTCTCGAGACTCCTGACGTTCATGCTGCGGCGGATCGAATGGCATCTCAACTATTATTGCCAGACTGCAGTATAGTCGCAAGGCTCGAAGTGTAATATACGATACATGAATGCTGTGCAGCTCATCAATGAACTGAAGAGTGCTGCAGTCCCCACGTGACACGACCTGGACGACATCACCGCATTCGAGCTTCATGTTGTAACAGTAATCTGCAGCGGCAGCACTGCCACACTGCTCCCATTCATTGCCCCGTTTGTTCAATGAATCAGGACACATGAGGTATAAACGTTCACCAGGTAAATGTACCTTATCTTAAATGCAGGGTGGAAGCTGGCACCGCCCAGCGATTGAGTAGGACACCGCTTCGTATGCTCAGCCTAGGCAGCCACAGATGCCTGAAGTAGTCACCGGTTTGGTGATAACGAAAAGTGATACAACCCAGTCATCACCACATTCGCACAAGGTTTGTGCTCAGTACCTATGTGGGGTTTCCTCGTATATTCCTCGCTGCTCACTGTGTGTCTATCATTTCTATTTGCTCTAGCTGTTAGAGTCCTTGCTCCAAATTCCTCGACACGACCGCAAAGCATGGCTCGCAGGAAGCATTCATGCAAGAAGCGCAAGGGTGCGGTTGAAGACCTCGAAAAGCGCGCTCAACGTCGCATCAAGATCAGAACCGACGAGAGCCACGTTCTGCACTGCTGTCTTGACCAAGGACAGTCACCATTATTCTCGGCACTGCCTCGCGAATTGAGAAATATGATCTGGGAGTATGCCACTGCGCCATATGAGGATGAAAGTCGCAAATTCAAGGAGACGGAGTACTATTACCGGCCAGATCATACCGCGGAGCTGAAGACCGACACTGCCTTGTTGCGTACCTGCCGACGCGTGTGGTTGGAAAGTCACGCCATGCCAATGCTGCAAGCCGAACACTCCTTCTACTATCATCGTCCGGCGCCAGATCGGAGGGACAAGGAGTGGATGGCCGGCCTCACCGACAGCAACCGTCAAAACTTTGGTCAGCTGCACTTGTATGCCCAGATGTATGCCATTGAAAACTTGTCGTCCACGCCTGGAGAACTGCGCTCGTACTTCTTGACGAAACCATATGCAGTAGATGATTTCCAGCCCCGTATGCTACGGGTGACCCTCCGCCACACTGACTGGTACAATTGGGAGTATGACGAACGACTACGAACCAACTACTCATGGATAGAGGCACTTCTCAACAGTCCAGACTTGAGAAGCACCGAGACATTGGTCCTAGAGCTGGAAACGCTGGAGTACAAGAAGCATCAGCTTGACATAATCGTTAGCCGGCTGAAGAGCTTGGTCAGTCAGGAACTGGAAACGCACTTTATCGAAGGACATCCAACCAAGACCGTATTTCACCTCGTGGACAAGAGCAACATCTACACATGGGAAGGTCCGCCAGAAATCAACGGGGAGAGGTTCCGTCCTTACAGGGCAATGAAACGTCTCAAATACTACGTCGAGACGCTGACCTGGAAACTCAAGTTCACCGACCATCCCAAAGGATTCATTCCGCGCCTTCGCCGACTCCCGCGAGTCGTCCCTAGCCAGAAACGACCCAGTATCGATCATCTGTATGAAAGATATGTCGCCGAGCCAAGGGTGGGCCGCCTTCCGCCCTGGCGTCTACCAAGTCACCGTTATTACAACTCGCAGACACGGATGTGGAGAGAGCTCAACAGATTCCAGCAGGTCCAGCAGGTCATGCGTTCCCAGGCGGAGACTGCTGAAGTTGCGCGGCAGGAACAGTTTCGGATTGCGATGGCCGTCTCCAGCGCTGCCAGAGCGGAGATCGAAGGCACACTTTTGGAGTTTCTGGATGGCGAAATGCTTATTGATTGAACATGGGTGGAAGCTTATATGCCCGAGGACGCAGATTATCTCCTTCGCACGATGACTATAGCCATGTAGGATATGACCCAAACCATCTGATGCCCTTGAATACTCTCCGTTCGGTTGGAATCTGGTACCCTTTGCAAGCTGTTGTGATTCTCCGCCTCAAAGACCAATCTGCTTCCGAATGTGATCAGCCGAACAGCTAGATATTCCTCTTCCAGCAGCAGCCTCTGCGTCCGTAGTCGATCTTGATAATGAAGAATCAAACTTCCTTCCACCTCTGTCTCCCAAATTAGACATGACCTCCCTCATATCCCCACCAAGCACAGGTATTTGCATGTGACAGATATCCCACCACCCACCCCACCACGCTGAAACTCGTTGAATAATTGTGTGGCCGCGCCAACTTCGTGGTCCTGACATGCGTTGTGCGCTCCTGGACTTCTTCGACGGTCATCACCACGGCACGTGTGGTCCTCATGGTCGAGACACGCATTTCAACACTACGACCGCACTGAACCAGCCGACTACAAATCAATAATGACAATCGATCCCATCAGCACAATCAACGAGCAATCATAATGACCCCCGCAGTGCCGACCATGTTTGTCTATGCCCCTCTCTCAACCTCATCGCCACACCCAGCACGCCCCCCTTCAGCCGTACAGGTCGCGCTCTACTGTGCGCTGGCCTTGGGTCTGCTGGTGCTTGTCACTCTGATTCTTACGCTGCTCCGTCGTCTCTACATTCGAGGTGTGCGTGCTCGAAGCCGCGAGCAAATCAAGGCGTCGATGATCGCAGCTGCAGCGGCCAAGGATGCAGCATGGAGGAGCCGAGAGACGAGTTTAGAGGCAGGCGATGCCAGTGCTCCAGGGACTACCATGTGCTGTTATCGTCGCATAAATGAAGAGCAGGCTGTGGAACAGTCGAGGGAGCTTCCAGTGTTGCCGTGCTTGAGAGGCTCGTATCGAGGCCGACAGCAGAAGAGAGGAAGCATTGCCAGTGTGCGTATGGTGGAGAATGTTTTCGAGGATCCGCTGGAGGATGTTGGAAATGAGGTCGCGGAGGAAGGAATTTGTGCTCGCCAGGACGACGATCTTGCTTCGTACACTACTGAGAACCATGTGGAGTTCGACCATTCGACGGACCACCAAACGCCACAGCGACGTATCAGTGTCAGACGACCTGCAGCCTGTATCACCACTCCAGCACGCGACGAAGACCCCGAGTCATCACCCCAGAAAGAACCAACTCGAATCACACCGAAGATCACAATCTCACGCACACTAACCAAGTCTGACGACATGTTCCAGCGACGCAACAAGGCCAAATCGATGGAATTGCTGCACTTGAAAAGCCGACTCGCCTATCCGCCGGCGGTGCACAGTCCGAAGTCTAGATTTGACAGTCTGAAGCCACCACAAGTCACGAATGAAGTCAGACGTTGTCCGCCGGTCCAATGGAAGCTCGGTGGGCAGACAGCCATGAGGATGCTGGTCGATGTTCTCGAGGAGCGAGACCGTAGCTGGCAGACACTCCGAGAGGAGGCAGACGCTGTCAACACTTCCCAGACCTCTAGCTGGACAGTTTCGGGACGCGTGACTGAACCAGCCCAAACAATTGCAGGCGAAGAACAACTTGAGGAGCAAGATGAGTGGCAAGAAGCTCGACGTGTTGTGAATCGTCCCGCGAGCCAGTTCACCCTCGTCGAACCCCAGCACAGTGTAATTGAGGAGGACTGGGAAGACATCAGCGAAGTGAGCACTTTAGCCACATCTGCTTCGAACGACAGCTTGTGCGCATTGCCCACTCGTGCGCGAGAGCTGTGATGAGTTGGGATTCGTCGGCATCAGGAATAGCGCAACTGGCGAGAGGAATCTTGGACGAGCCTGTACTACCTTCTTGAGCTGGGCGTCTGGACAAGAGCTGTACCTGTAATGTGCGCATTGGCGGTAAGAAGAAAAAGGATGCATGTTGGCCTCTCAGTTCGGCGCCTAAGATTAGTAACCCGCATACACCACCCAGCAACAGCATCAAACCAGAAGTTAATCTCCTTTCTTCACATTTCATCTCTCATGGTCTCGTAATTCATGATGCATCTTCGCATAACATTAGCCATTCGTGCCATATTGACTCCATCAAGCCGCAGCCCCTAGACTTTCGGCGCTGCTCTGCGCGCTGCTCCGTGAGCTCCGCACATTCAGCTCAAAACTGACTCGCGAATTTCTATCCCCGGCGTTGAGCGTGGTCGTGCTCCCTGAGGCCGGCAGATACGAGAAGTAATTCTCTGGACTCGCAGTGCCGCTGATGGTCCGGCGATGGCCCATGGGCGTGAACGGCGTCCTCGCGGTCTCAGGACTCGTGTACCCGCTCGTCCTATGGATGGAGCTGTTACCTGTCCCCGTTCGCCGGTGATGTCGTCGTCGCGGTATGGATGGTGAGTTCCGCACTCCAGAGCCAATGTATAGCGCTTCGTCATCGTCGTTCCAGCTGGCTTCGTGCGGCAGACGCCAACCGCCCACGCCCTCGAAGTCGGCGTCGGCAAGCGAGACGGTTGATCCAGCAGCAGACGGCGGACGTGAGATCTCCCTGTCCGGGTCTTGGATGATCGAGCTGCGCCGCGAGACCGAGGAGCGACGCGACCGTGGCCGTGCTGGAGGTGGACCGGTTGTCTCCGGGACCGCAGGCGTGATTGGACCAGTGGGTTTACGGGTCAGAGGTTTATGCCTGGGGAATAGAAAATAACGGACCATGACCAGGGATTTGAAGGCTAGTATCCCGAAGGCAAGGAAGGTCGTCGGGATGGCAAGGAGGGTCAGAAACAACCCGATCCCGAAGATGAAGGGGAACTTGATGATGGCGCTTAACATCTCTGGCGATGCATCGATGACCGATGGGAGCTTGTACGGATGGATGAAAAGGGACCACATTGGACCTTTGGCTGGCCGCATGGAGGTTTGGGGTGGTCGGGAGACACAAGAAGTGACTTGGTACATTGTGACGTTAAAGTTATGGGGTAAGGTAAGAGAAAGACTGGATGTACCAGGTACATTCTTGCGGTTACGGATGGAGCTGGAAGGGCTGTGCCGGACTGATCCAAAACTTGATTTGAGACAGGTGCTGCTTACGCTGCATCTTATCGAGTTTGATAGCTTCAGCCTTCGCGATTAGCTTATGAAAAACAGTTAAAAGGGTAATATCTCTCCCAGGGCACGATGCTGGATTCTGAGATCCCGATGAGGTTTATCAGGTATTGATCGAACTGTTGATGTAGTCGTGGTCAACAGGCCAATCATGAAGCCCCGGGACGAAACATTTGACGTCATCGTCACAGCCAATGTTTATCATTTCGTAGGATCTGTCCATACAATATACATGTATCAGATTGAACCTCATACCGACCACAACTCCGCTGGGGCATATGTGAAAGGTTCGTTTGAAAACATGGAACGGGGATCTTTTTTCCCAAGGCAAATATGTGTTCCTTACGCCGGGAATCGACGTGGAGACTACCATATCATTCTAGTCGACAGGACGACACATGTATGGCCCAAAAGTGAGGCCCAGTGGTTGCCAAGGCCAGAAATGAGGTTGAGAGTATGCATTTTGTACGCACCGACACCTCCGGGAAGGCATGTTGTGGATGGGCGTCAAAGCATGAAGCCAAAGCATTCTTAGTAACGCAGAAACTTGATATGTGCGACTGTTTCTCAAAGTCGGAGGCTTAGATCTGCTCGGTGATGAGCACATGATCTCCCTTGCAGCTAATTAACCCCAGGCATAACCATTGGGATCAGAGTGATATCTCATTTCATCCGCCATCCAAACACCTACGCTAATCGAGCAAGTTGACCCCAAACCTATACGCGCCTGAGCGCTCTTGCGCCCATCCACTCAGCGCAGAAATCGCAGGACCAGATACACAAACACGATGAACCCGACCACACCGCCCCAGAATATCCACTTATCTTGCTTCGCTCTTCGCTCCACCATCCGTATGGTATCCCCACTGATCCCCAGCGTGTTCCCAATGTTGTACAGCTTCATCTGCGTATTCTTCAACATCTCTCGCTGGTCGCCCAGATCGCCTAGCACCGCTCTCCCTCGTTCCAGATACTCGTCCAATGTCTGATTTGTCGAGGAGAAGAAGTTCTGCTCCCGCAGTGCATGCGTCTCGCGTTCTTGATTTTGTCCCAGACCATATGGCGATTGATATGCACTGTAGCTGTTCTGTCCGCTGGCGCCCGGTGTGAAGTTGGGATTTGACGTTCTGAACAGCGGGTTTACATTTTCTCCTCTTCCTGCTCCTGAGCTCGTTGCCCCGACATCTGCATAGGGGTTCTCCGGCGTCCCGCTAGTATGTGCCCTTCTGCCAAGCAGATCATTACGGTTGCTTGCATGCTGTGCCGCTTCTCGCTCGTGTTTCAGTTCGGCAAATCGCGATCGGAAGTCCAGCAAGTCGCTGCGAAAGTTCGTGATGCGCTCTCGCCCTTGCTCGGCTTTTGCTGCAACAAGCTCCGTGTCTATGTTGCGCTGGTAGTCGTCGAGGGTTCGCGAGAAAGAGGCGATCGTGGTCGTCAGTTGTCCTTGTAGCGCCGGATTCGCCGTAGACGTAGTCGAAAATGCATCGAGATCAGCTCGGATGGCTTTGCTTTGCCGTAGTGCTGAATTGTATAAAGCGCTCTGTCTTGTACGTTAACGGCAAGTTCTTGAGAATTGGAGTAAGATGTCGCTTACCATCTTAAAATCTGTTCTATTGGCAGGGAAAGCTCTTCACAATTCATTGCAATAAGCACTTCAGTACTGTACAAGTGTAATTATGTCTTCGATCACTCCATCGTGACAAGCGACGTGGCATTGACCCTGCGATTCGCGACTGGCTTATCCGCCGCTAGCGGACTATCATCAGAGTAGAGCTGTAGGACAACCTCAACCTGTACTCGCCACAGTATCGGCATGAACGTTATATAGAAGACATGATGGCTACAGCGGATCCGATGAGAGCGGCTGAACTTCATGACCACAGCGCACTTGTCTGTCTTGGATATATGAAGGTTGATGCGCAAGTGAAAGCTCAAGTTCTGAATTACCTATCTACGCATGCTCCCATACATGAATTTCCGATTCTGAACACCTCTTGGAAGCGCGTCTGGGTGAACGTCACGCAATGCACAGAATACATTTTGGCGACAGTTCACCATGTCTGCCGATCCCCTAATTGGCATTATATCAGCTACGGCAGTTGCTAACCTGACCAGATCCGACAGACAAATGTGCCACCGTCCCCGGTCCCACATTACCTCAACACTGCCGCCAAGAGCCTAAGACGAACAAGCAGCATGCATGAATCGGCCTGTATGTTTGAACATGCCGATCATGTGCAGTCAGTGATCGCCCTGCTGGTGCTGGCCTTCAGCACTGGTGACAATCGATCCTGAGCTGTGCGCCAGCCGCACGCTGCGATTGTAGTTCTCCGAATCTGTTCCTTTGCGCTACGATCGCGACGTGTTTCCTGGTGCTTTACCCGAATTTCTCTGCCAGATCCCTGATAATGTCGTCACTAGATTGGGGTGAGGCTGTGGTATTCTGACAGCATTGGCTAAGGCATTGGTAGAAGGGTCGGCTAAACTACGTAATTGGTCTAAGTTTTTATCCAAAATAGGTTCTGGTAGAGAATTCCACAAACTTGGGATGAGCTTTCGTAATCTGGGTCGCGCCAGGCGAATAGTTCCGAGGATGATGAGTCCACGATGTGGCGAGTGAGCCACCCGCCTCTCGACGAGGTGTGAATAGGAAATAGCCATGAAGACTACGTGACCAGTCGGATTGCTCTGTTGGAACATGTTTGTGATTCGACCAGACGACAAGATCATCAAAGGGGAAACGCTTGGCGAGAGCTGTCATCTCGATGAGCTATGATGTATACAGCTGTCGGAGTACGTCTCATGTTTGGTTTTCATGGACATTTGCAGTCTCGACTACTGAAAGGGACGAAATCCAGACATGAATTCGTGCTTGTTGTGCAAAGCTTTGTGATTGCGGTGCGCAGCGCGGACAGGGTTTTGCTTTGCAGCATTCGTTTCCCATCTTGACATAGTGCGCCTGCATACAGAACAAACGCTAACATCACTTTCCCACTTCCCCACCCTTCTTCACCCAGTCCATCCAACTCCCTCGATACTCGCTCACGTTTTTGTACCCTACTTGCTGTGCCAGTTGCGCGGCCGCACTACTCCGAACACCGGCTTTACAGTAAAACACGACCTCCTGCTCGGCACTAGGCTTGCTGAAGCCAAATCGGTCTTCGAACTCATGCGCAGGCAGGAAGAGTGCGTCTGGTTGAGACTTGATCGGAATGTTGATCGCAGTTGGTATGCGGCCGTCTTCTACCTCGGAGGGTTCGCGGACGTCGATCAATACGCGATCGGCAGATGGGGAGGTAGCCATTTGCTTGATCTGGGAGCAGTGTCAGGAAGGCTTGAAGTCTAGCACGAGAATACCTCTGGGAAGAAAGCATACTTCATCAAACTCGTAGACTTTAGGCCGAGCGGCCGGGGCAGAGTGCCATCGAGCTGGAACGAATGCTGGTCGGGGTGTTCGTGGTTGGATATATGGCGCAACGAGCCTTTGCGCTGCTGGAATTGGTGCTACAACATCGGGATTTTGCCAGATATTCGCTCTCATCAGAGTTGTCGCAAGTCGTCGCCCAGCCATTGTGTCAGATATAAACCAGCGATCAATTGCTCTTGTTCCTGCGTGAGAGTGTCGAAAGTACTGTATTGCCGGCATGCATTGAAGTCGTAAAATCCAGGTCACGTGCAAAGGTGTCATGGTCGAGCACCGCGTTCAAGGACTTTAGCATCGAATCCGACATTTTCATTTCAGCACCAACTCGCATCATGGGTTGATATATTCTTGAGCGGATGGCCACTATCAAGGCCATCGATGGCGGTTCCATCCACCAGATCCAGTCCGGCCAAGTAATTGTTGACCTCAACTCGGTTGTCAAGGAGCTTGTGGAGAACAGTTTGGACGCTGGTGCTAATTCCATCGAAGTCCGCTTCAAGAATCATGGTCTGGATTCCATTGAGGTGCAGGACAATGGAAGAGGCATCGCCCCAGAAGACTTTGAGACCGTCGCTCTGAAACACCACACTTCTAAATTGTCGAGCTACGAAGACCTGGCGTCGCTCGAGACATTCGGGTTTCGTGGCGAAGCCATTTCATCCCTTTGTGCTCTTTCGAAATTCCACCTACTGACCGCAAGGGCGGATGATGGTGCTGTTGGCAAGAAACTTGATTTTGAAGTATCCGGCAAGCTCAAAGGCACCTCAGTGGTAGCGGCACAGAAAGGCACCACTGTCACGGTTGATGATCTTTTCTACAATTTGCCGGTCAGACGTAAAGAGTTGGTGAAGAATGTCAAGCGCGAATATGCCAAGGTGATCAATTATCTACAGGCTTACGCATGTATCAGTGTTGGTGTGCGTTTCTCGGTGACGAATCAGATGGCAAAGGGCAAAAAGCAGATCGTTTTCTCCACGAAGTCCAATTTGACCACAAAAGAAAACATCGCTAATGTATATGGTGCGAAGACTTTGGCGGCCCTAAGTCCGTTAGAGATACATCTCGAATTGGAGCCGAGTCAACTCAAGGCCACTCCAGGAATCCGCCATCTGTCGACGCCAGGGACAGATCATGATAGAGGTGTCCACATTCAGGGCCACATCTCGAAACCTGTGTTTGGTGAAGGGCGACAGGCGCCTGATAGGCAAATGTTCTTCGTCAATTCCAGACCGTGTGGTCTACCACAAGTGTCCAAGGCGATGAACGAAGTGTACAAGTCCTTCAATGTTTCCCAATCACCGTTCATATTCGCCAACCTGATCATGGATCCGCAAGCGTATGATGTCAATGTGTCCCCCGACAAACGCACGATCATGCTCCATGACCAAGTCACGCTTCTTGAGAGCCTTAAGACGTCTTTAAGTGAAATATTCGAACACACAGGCCAGACAGTACCCAAAGGATCGTTGCCTAGTGGAAAACTGCCTGCTCACCAGCCACTCTCTATGAAACGGACAGCGAGTGAAGAGAGTCCAACAGCAAACGTTGAGGATCTTGCAGCTGGTCTTGGAGACGGAAGTGAAGGAGGGAAAGATGGAGATTTCAATCGTCGACCAATCGTGTCTCATGCCAATGGTACACGGAGTGACTCCACTGAGGTCCCGAGTCTGATCTATAGCTGGGCCAGCCGTGCCAGCAAGGCGCGAGGGATGAGCAAACCAAATGAAAAAAGGACACCATCTGGAAGCGAGCAACCGTATGGCTTCGTCGAGGCTAGCGAAGTGCACCAGGACAACACAGAGGTTGATAGTGGTTCTGCAGACCACGTCCGACATATGTTTCCTGGAAATCAACGCCAAGACACTCCGCGGCTTCCTGAGTGCACCACTATGGGTGGTGTACATACTGATGACGTCCACACCAGAGAGTTGACTTCAGGTTCATCACCAGAGGATGTAGCAGCCTTCGTTCAACACAGCGAAGGAGATTTCTCAGCTGACCCAAGAGTGAGAAAACGAGTTCAAGATCTGAATGATCTAGTAGACAGACAACTGCAGAAAGAAGAAGCTAAATCGTTCAGTGCTATGGCTGCGCAGCCGATTGCAGAAGTGCCAATACATACTCTTGAATCAAGCAGTTTGAAGCCTCAATCAGGCCCTATACAAAGCGCCTTTGATCGGATGCGGCCCAAACGGGCGTTATCGAGGACAGCAGAAATCACAGTAGGGAATACGACAACGACAACAGTCATAGGATGCGGCTCGGCGTACAAAAAGGCAAAGGTACATACGCCAAAACACTCACGAACCATTGCGCAATACGGAGCCAGTCCACTTTTAGCTCGGGGCCTACATGCGTTCGCCTTGCCTGAATCTCAGACGCCGCCTCATCAAGCTAGCAATGAGGGATCGTCGCCTTTGAGCGCAAATTCGAGTGATGATAACGAGGCAGATACTGAAGCCAGTATCTCTGAAGCCGATGAACACTTCTCTAGGTCAGACAGAGAGTCTCATGACTCGGTCATACCTAGAAGTCAGGAGGTTGACATGTCTAGTCCAGAGGAGTCGCTTTCAGCACCTGGCGATGATGAAGATTATAGTGATGAAGAAGAAAAGAAAAATCTTGAAGACGCGAGAATTGCCCGCATAATCCAAGATGCCGAAGACGCTGCCGCGCGTCCAAGCGAAGACAATCTTCGCCGTGCCTCTAATGCTTTTAAGAGGAATGGAGGTAACCGCAAGAATGCGACTCTGCGACTGATTCATTCCGTGACTACTTCTATCATAGGAATTGAGAACCAAGCTACACTTTTGAAGCAAGCTTCGTTATCAGCGGATGGACTGGGCGATGTCACAAGTGCCGAATTCAAGAAAAGTGAAATGGACGACGCCGATGCTGAAGCACGTCTGTCGCTAAGCGTGAGCAAAGCTGATTTTGGGCGAATGCGAATCGTCGGCCAGTTCAACCTTGGATTCGTGCTTGCGGTCCGTCCGGCGATCACTGTTGAAGATGATGACGAGCTGTTTATCATCGACCAGCATGCTGCAGATGAGAAATACAACTACGAACGCTTGCAACGGACGGTGACGCTGCAGGCTCAAAGGCTGGTACGGCCACTGCCTCTTGATCTCACAGCGACGGAGGAAGAGCTGATCATTGACTATCCAACAGCGCTCAAGGCGAATGGCTTTGAAGTTGAAATGATGCCGACCCCAAACGAGGATGATGGTATCGAGCAGTCACGCAGTTTCTTGCTACAAACCCTTCCAGTTTCGGGCGAGAAAACCTTCGACCTCGCAGATCTCGAAGAGCTTCTACACCTGCTATCAGAATCATCATCCAGTAGCTCGGACATTCCACGACCCAAGAAAGTTCAACGAATGCTTGCCATGAGAGCTTGTCGAAGCAGCATCATGGTCGGCCGAACTTTGACTCATCTACAGATGTCCAAGGTGGTCAGCCATATGGGTGAGATGGAGAAACCCTGGAATTGTCCTCACGGACGACCGACGATGCGACATCTGGCTGGTATAGGGTCCTGGAAGAGCTGGCAGGAAGGCGATGCGATTGGCGAGAGTGATATCGTGGATGGAGGGGGAAATACGAACTGGGCGGACTGGCTCCGTCAAAAAACGATGTAAGATGTTCTAAACAGCTGCCACTGCATAGGTAATCGCTCGAAGTCCAGTCAGGCAACACCTTCAGCTCATGTGCTCGGCAACCACACGCAGACGAGATACATGGATGGCATGAGTCTCTATTTACGCGAGCTGTAGAAATTTACGAGAGATACGAAATGCTATAGCCGCCTCTTCCTAGCTCCGGAACGTGCCGGCGTCCTGGATTTAAGGGTAGACGGGAGCTTTGCCACTCATCACGCTATCCTGACTACACCCAATGATATTTGGATTTGTTGGTTCTAGTCTCCGGAACGATCTCCTCGTTTACCCCATGCTTCGCATATCTCGTATCAATCGCATAATGCGTCCCGTGTGCTCGTACACAAAGCCTTGCGCGCGATCATGCCGTGTATGCCTACAACCCTGCGAAGTCCATCGTCCGCAATCGGAGATGACAGGGACAGCGAGAGAACGATAGCTCCATCTCAACAGCCAAACAGCTTTGGAACCTTGCTTCCGAGAATGCGAGGATACGAGGCTCAACTGACGTTGTTCTCAGGCATATCGTTTGGAATACACGACTAGAAGACCTAGCGGTCGTGCGTGGAGGCTCCACAGGTGGCGTCTCCAGGGTTTTCTATGCAGCATTTAGCACCAAAACATTGCATTGAACAAATGATCGACACCGACCGAGGCATAGCAAGCCTGCCTAGCTTCTAGAGATCTGCCATGTGCGAAAGCTCGTGCGTAATGTTCGAGAAAATGTCGAACGGCTATATTTGCTTCTCAAGTTCCTCTAACACCAATTTTGAGATCCTCTTTCTACCTCCCATCTCAACAACGACATGGTATCCTTCCTTCTCCTGTCTGGCCTGCTGGCTGTGGCTTCGGCTGCACCCTCCGCGGACACCGTCACTGTCTGCAAATACCTTTACGCCAAATATCCACAATACATCGCATTCAATCCTTTGGGCGCAAACGCTCTTCTGACATCGAGTAATGCTTCCACTTACAACGAAATCAATAAGTGTGTCGTAATGGGCTGGTGTCCGGAAGTTTTCACAATGCTGACAACTTCATAGCCACTACTGGAATGCAGAGAACTCGAACTTCTACCAATCGGCCTGTGCTTTCTTCCCAGCTACCGCAGAACAGGTGTCGGATGCTGTCCGACAACTGAACCAATATCCTTCAGTGCCTTTTGGTCTTAAGTCAGGCGGCCACAACCCAGCACCAGGCTTTTCAGCCACCAAGGATGGCGTGCTGATCTCTTTCGCGCCAAACCTCGCAAACACTGTCAGATCGAAGGATGGGAAGACCTTCGTCATTGGCATGGGCGCTCGATGGGGCCAAGTATATAACGTGACTGGACGAACGAACCAGGCTGTTGTAGGTGGCCGTCTGACTGACATTGGAGTTGGTGGTTTCGCTATTGGTGGTGGTTTGTCGTACTTGTCGGCACAATACGGATTGACCTGCGACAATGTGGAGAACTGGGAAGCCGTCCTCGCCAACGGCACGATCGTCAACGCCAACCGGACATCTCATCCAGACTTGTGGTGGGCTCTCAGGGTGAGTAAATTCTGCTTTCCGTGTAACCCTAGAATGTAATTAACTGACGCTGGTGTTGCTCTAGGGTGGTGGAAACCAGTTCGCCATCGTTACTCGCATTACCATGCAAGCTCATCCCATTGGTGTTAACGGGAAAGTCTGGGGAGGCACTCGTACCTACAGTGTCGACAAGCGTGATGCACTGCACCGTGCCGTTGCAAATTTCACACGCGATTACCCTGATGTGAAAGCGGCGGTCATCCCCACGTTCCAATTCGGTATGCATTCACGATTACTTGAAGTCGCGACCGTATCATTGCTGACCACTACACGGTACAGGCCTGCCAGCAAACGCCTTGAACCTTTTCGGTGGGCCTCTAGTGTTCTTCTTTTATGATGGTCCCACTCCTCCAGCCGGCATCTTTGACGACTTCGATGCGATCGAGAGTGCCTCCGACAACACCATGACCCAAAGTTACTACAACCTCACCAATGCAGAGGGTGGAGCCGATATCACCGGTGTCGGCAACTCCTTCCGCGTCACAACGCTCCCTAATCTTCCTACGGACCAGATGGCTCAGGTCTATTCCAAGTTATTCAACCTGACCTACGCCCAATCTTTCGGCGACAGCCTTACCAATCTCGATGTCCAGCTCCTTGGCTACGACCCTCAGCCTATCTCCGTCAAGATCGCCGAGGCCTCGCAAGCCCAAGGCGGCAACGCCTTGGGGCTGGATCCTGCCCATGGCGATCGCATCTGGGTCGAGCATGATATGCTCTGGCTGAATCAGCTGTGTGACAAGCAATGTCCAACGTACGCGGCCAAAGTCTCGTCCGCCATCCGCGCTTATGTGAATTCAACGTTCGCCGGCGTCCCACCGACCAACTACAAATCCGGTGATATCAGCCATGTATCGTAAGTTTTAACCATTGTCATCTAAGAGTTCGAGGACTTTCATGCTAATCCGGGGTCTTTGCACAGATACAACCCTCTGTTCATGAACGATGCTGCGCCTGATCAGGATGTGTACTCTAGCTATCCACCGGCTAACTTGGCACGGCTGCAAGCAGCCAAGAAGGCGTATGATCCGACTGGCTTTTTCACCACCAGGCAAGGCGGTTTCAAACTGCCTAAGGTCTGATCTGTTATCATGAAAACCATACATATGATCTGATATCACAACGACTTTATGAACTAAGAACATCCTGTTGAAAGCAGAAGCACATCTATGTCATACACGTTGAGCCAAATCCATCACCCAAACCAGTCATGTACCCCGGTTGCCATGCTGAAGTGCGGCGTGCTGCAGCTGTCATATCAGTATATGAAGTGAAGTCGTGTAACTGCGTGTGCGAGATAGGTAGCAAACATCGTAAGCCGGACCTGAGACGGCATCATACATTCATAGGCAGAGTATGGCGATCACCAAATTCGGGTGTGTTGAGTAGTCATTAGCCTACTTACGTTATTCCTTTTTCATTATGCGGCTGAAACTTCCTAGCTGTGTAGGAAGTCTGTTATTACTGTTCTGAGCGGAGTGAATGTGGCAACAACGGCAGCATCGAATTCGACGTCATGCCGTTCAAACCCAGCATCAGCATCATTATGATATGCTCCAACACTATTTTATCAAAACTGCATGCAGAATGTGGCATAGCGCTGCATTTTTTGATACTTAGAGTAAGCATTCAATCGACCTTGTTCTAACAATTATGAGCAACAAGACGTAGAATGTGATAAAAATCCAATATTACGATACCACGGCTTGAAGTCATTCCCAACGACATTCAGGAGAAGCTTTCATGTATACTGGAAATCGATCGCATCTGATGACCACTGTGTGAAGCGATTCAGAAGGAAAGAAGCTTGAGGCGTCTCTAATACGTAGGGCTGTAAAGTCCCCGGATCACCCTCTGGCAAGACATCGAAAACATGACGACCATACCGGATTTCAAATACGACCACATTCAACTCTCGCAGTACTTCGATCGCATTGCCCTGGACCAAGAGCACCGCCTCTTTAACATCCAAGATCTCTCACCGACTGCACAACTTGCCCATCTTCGCTACCTCCAACGCCACCATGCCGTTAAGATTCCCTGGGAGAACCTGGATCAGCACTACACCCACCACCGCACCGTAACCGTACGGCCGGTCTCGCTCTTCCGTAAGATCATCAAGGCGCCTGGCCGTGGCGGCTACTGCATGGAGAACAACACCATTGTCCACTTCCTGCTGCACTCGCTCGGCTTCAGCACCTACTTGACCGGCGCGCGCATCTTTAGTCCTGGGTCAGGGACATTTGGCGGCTGGTCGCATTGCGTCAACATCGTTATGATTGCCGGTACGCCGTACCTCATAGACATTGGGTTAGGCGGCGGTGGGCCAATCGAGCCTATTTCGCTACACGACCCTGGTGCCGTACACATGCAGATCGCACCCGCGCAGTGTCGTGTCGTACGTCGCCCACTGCCAGGCTCGCTATCCGGCCAGGACTTCTGGATGTACGAGTGGCGTACCCACGATGGGGCAGAGTGGGTGCCGCAGTATTGTTTCGCCGAGCTGGAGTTCACGCTGCCGGATATCCAGGGCATGAACCTGCTGCCGATGACATCACGCACGACATTTTTCACCTGGAAGGTGGTTTGTGTGCGCTTCACAGTGGAAGGGGAAGGAGATGAAGGTGTCAACGAGCCCGGGTCTGCGAAAGGGGATGTGCTGAACAAGGGCGAGATTGATGGGACGTTGGTGATAGATGGCGAGAAGTTGAAGTGGCGAAGGCGTGGCAAGAAGGTTTTGGAGAAATTGTTCGAATCGGAAGAAGAGCGAGTCGCAGCGCTCGAGAAGTACTTCGGTATTGTCATCCAGCAGGAGGATTGGGAGGCGATTAACGGAAGTGCTGCAGCTGTTGGAACCGGAGCGCACGCTATACAGTGAGGTGTATTAAAGACGAAGTGTGGTGTCATGTTGTACACCGAGAAGATTCGGTCGGCAGATCGTTCAAAGACGTCTTTATTACAAGCAGTTATTATGGTCGGAAGTAGCTAGCTAGGCACGCCCTCGTAATCCCACCCATCCACGCCTCTCTTCCGCTTCACTTTAGAGTTGCGTCGGTTACCAGCACATTTGACGAAGATCGTTAGCAATGTCAGAACAAACACTATGATCGCAGCTACCACCGGTACAACAATTCTCTTCGTTTCGGAGGCTTCATTGCTGATATAAGGACATGTCGTGTTCTGCCCGATAACCCAGCAGGACCTGATGTCCAGATCGTTGAAGTCTACCCACAGCAGCTCATCGGGCACGTCGTCACCTTGTGTGTTGTTGCTTCGATACGCCTGCCAGTCGTGGCCGAGATAATTGCTCTCCAACGCAGTACGTGGAACGGAAAAAGATGAGTTGCGCCCACATTCCTTGTCAGCTCTCATATAGCTTGTTTCGGAATCAGAAATCTGCCACATATAAGGCAAGCCTGCAACACGGCATGCCGCATGGTGCTGTATGCTACAGTCTTCCTGCTGAAGTCGTAATGATGTAGAATTCAGTACAGCACAGGTGCCAGCACTATCAGAATTGCCATCCATAATCGTGGGTTGACCAGTTTGCCATACCCACGATGTGCTGTTGACAAAATCTTCGTACGGACGGTAGTCTTGATCGGCGGTAGCATTGGACAAGGTCTGGTTGAGTATTGGTGATATGCCGCAAAAGGTCAGATTTGATGCCAACGAAAGCAATATGTTAGCGGGAACTGTAGAATTTAGACTATGAGTAGTCCAAGAAGAGTTCGTGCTAGCATCAAGTACCGGCATGTCTGGTCGATAGAAGCAACCATCTGAAATGCTCCCATCGCTACCATACGTGATCGCAGTCTCGTCGCCAATGTATCCTGGGCCAAAGATATCGTCCTGGTCGGCGGTGAAATTGTAGCTTGCCATCTGGGGATCAATCTCTCCGAATGCTACCAGTAGACGCCTATAGTTCCGTTGCTCCACAAACCCTTCGCCCGGCCAGCCATTTGGGGTTGCTAAGTCACCGTTCATGCTGCCATTCAAGTTGTCGACCTGAAAGTATGCAGAATCGGGCTGATCTGATCCTGGTACATCGTACCAAGTATCCGTACTGGAGGAGTTCAGATTGCTTCGCTCGGAGAGAAGTCTCGACGGGGTATATAGATAGGCCGAGTTGCTGTCTGACAACACTTCACTCAATGCATCGCTACCTTGAGGGAGTGACCCCAATGGCGGTTGGTCCGCTGCACCTTGCGAGTCCAAAGCAGTGGTTGCAGCATGTACATTGAGAATGACATATTTGATCGAGGCATTGACATTTTGCTGGGTGTCAGCGAGGTACTCAGACAACACAGACATGAGCAGTTGCAGGTTCGTCGACTGCGAACATGTATACGGTCCTACGGTCTGCAGAGCGCTACCAGAAGATGTCGTACTGCTGGAGGTCGCAATCGTAGATGCACTGAGTAATGCCGTTGAAACTGGCGTCGTGCCCGAGCTTGCCAAAGAAGCTGGTGTTGATGATGTTGTTTCAAAATTCGCGCTGGAAACGAGGCTTGAGGAAGTAGTCGCTTCTTGCCGTCCAGCAAGCTCTCCTGAAGCGACCCTAGCTTGACGCTCCAGTATGGCGGATGCATCGCTAGTACTGAAGCTTACACTTGACGTGAGAGAGGAGCTGAGCGTTGTGCTGAGGGACGGGGCTGTATCTGTGCTGATCGCACTTCCGAGCTGGACTGGACACAAACTCCAAGCCTGTTGGGTGATGTCCCAATAAACATCAACCACGATACGACCGAAGCCCACTGCTAGGATGTTGGAGAAGCATTTGACCGCAGCAGTAGCCTCGTAAACATTGTGAGAAAAACAAGCTGGTGTCAAGAAGACGCCAGGCGTGGTAACATAGTTGATTGGTATCTGAAGGCCTAGGTCACGTTGTGACTATAATCATCAGCGCTCCATCGAGGATTATCGATGGAAGTAGATTGAGATAGATAATACCAGGAGCTGTATGAAGGTCACATCGCTATGGATTGCGCCAGGATCCGGGTTATAGAGCGAGGCTGAGTTCATTGTATCCTGAACGTTGAAACAGTGGGAGAAGTCATGGCTCGTAAGAATGGCTGTCAACGAGACCGCAGTTCATTCACAAAGCTTTCAGAGATGTGCAGAGATGGGAACATAGGTGACAAGCGTGCCTGTATAGTGTTTGGAGGGTGGATGTTAATGAAGTGCCATACGTGCTTAGGTCAGCAAGTTGCTGTGCTATTACATAATGCTGGAGTTTTTAATGACATGTACCGTAGGGCACCTGAAGAACCTGCAATACATTGCCTATATTGCTTTACCTCAATATTTCATCTTCTCAATGCGAAAAGTCTATTGCTAATCACTGATCTATCGTTCCCTTCGATTCCTTGAACAACGTACTGATTACTGAGATACGCAGCTATAGAAATAGATTTATGCCTCGTTCTCTAGCGATTCGTCAACTGTACTTTACATCCACCCTTACTTGATTCCTTCGTGTAGCATGCAATTTCATCAAGCGGTAAATCGATGAGCCGCTTGCTGTAGAGTCTTGTCCGCTGGAGATGGAAGTTGCAACAGGACTTGCATAAGCCTTTATCGAGCCGTCTGTCGAGTCCTTGTCGTCTGCTTTGGCCACTTCGTCGGATTCTGTGGTAGAGCCATCCTCCACGACCAGCTGTACCTTTGCGGTCTGAGTCTCTTCGCCATCCTCTGCAACACGGACCTTGACCAAGGTTTGGTAAGTCCTGAATCGCTGTATCCCAGCCGATGTGTTTTCCAGGCAGGAAGGAAGTTTAGGCGGCAGGGAGTTCTGACACAGGACTAACAATTCCGTAATAGTTTCCCACGCACTCGACGAGACGAGGGACTCCCGATGCCACGGTACAAGTCTCCACGCAATGTGTAGACCAGCGAGGAGTAAGTATAGGCTAGCAACGGTGAGAGCCAAGTAATCGGAGGTTGTTGAAGCGTAGTAAGAATAACCCACAACATCGATGTTCATCCGCTTGGCCATATAACCAGCAGTGAGAGGATCAGAGATCGGTATATCCGCCAGGAGCCCAGTAGAGTGCGATACTTCTGCCATGCGTGCCTGCCAGTTCATCAGCTCTGGGTAGATGTCGAACGCACGGTAGCTACCATAGCGGGATAGACCATCAGCGACGATCATGGCGATCACAAGCTCCATGAACAACCCTTTATTACCATTACCACAAGAAGTATCTCGCCAGAGCTCTGTGTCCGTCCAGCTGTTGTTCATCATGCCGACCACGCAACGAAAGGCAGCGTCGTTCCACGTTGTCTGTGGTTGAGTCCTGTACCTAGAGATGATGCTTGCAAAACCAGCATCTGTAAAGATGCGTTCAAGGGTATTTGGCGACATGACTCTATCATCAACTCTGTTTTCAGCAACCAATAGTCTGAGCCAGGCCTCGTCTAAGACCACAGGCCTATTTTGTTGGTCAATCGTGAAATCCCAACCCTCGTAACTCCCTGATTCATCTTGTTGGCCAAACCCGACTTTCCAACCATCGTAACTCCCTGATCGATCAGCTGCCAGAGTTTTATTGTACCAGCCAGCGGCCACACTGCACCCAATCGCAACACGAGAATCGTTCAGCCATGGCAGCTCGACCAACAACCCAGTGGTAGGTGGCATATCTGCGGAGATGCCAAGACTAGCAATAGGCAATCGAACCCATTGCGCTCGTATATGCGCTGATGCGTTTCGATCAAGGTCAATGATACTGGTATTCAAGAAACTGCCAGGCTTCCATTGAGTGACGTTTTCGTTCTTGGGGATATACAAGTGCGGGAACGATGCATTCTCAGCGTTTGCAGAGAGATTTTGGCCAGGAGCGCAACGTACGCGGACAAAAGGGTTAGTTGTGACACCAGTGGCCTGTATATCATATGCCCACTTAAATGCTGTCTGGGACGTGGCATTGGGTACTAGGGCAGCCTGATTCCAAGCATAGACGAATTGCTGCATCCACACGATCGATGCCGCATGCGGCTGGCTGACAATAGTCTGCTCGCGACCTGGTCCCCAGTTCGGCGATTTGACGCTGTTGACCACCGCAGGTACCAAGGACTGTGGACTCTGAACTAGAAAGTTATTCCACTCACGGTTTCCTTCGGCCCCAATTGCTTGACACTGAGGGGCGTACCACCATCCGCTACCTGTACAAATGCGCCGATAATTGAGAGTCCTCAAGGTCTGACTGAGAGACTCGTAGCCGCTGCTCGGGCAGACCGGGTATGAAGTAGAATTTGTGTAGGCACAGAATCCGGGTTGAGTTGTAGCTAGGACGATATCTGGCCAGAAATCTTCGACCGTGCCATTCATCCAGAAGCTTGCTCCACCAGCTGGGAAACTCTGCATCCGAGGTAACATGAGTACAGCAGAGGCCGGTCCCACGACACTTGCGATCACGCCGGCTAATCCCAGTAGCACTAACAGCATCGCTCGTCGGAACTTCCTTGTCGTGAAGGCCCACGGCAGTGCGCTAACGAACTCTGAGGACCACAAGGAGCTGATGACACTAAACGATTGTCCGGATCCCAGAAGTCCAAGAGGAAGGCCTTCGCCCAGAAGCTCTCTTCGCACGGCATACATGACCACTGATGCCAGACTCGCTATACACATCAACTCAAGTAGCTTGGCGGCCACTTGTATACCAGCTAGGAAGAGAGGATCCATTTTGCCGTTCTCAACAAAGGTCGGGCCAATGTACAATGTGTTGTAGTTGATCCAGATAAGCACGGCCATTGTCACCATCGGGGGAACATGGAGTGCACATCGACACATGAGCATCCATACTGATCTTCGCAGGATGATCTTAGGCTCCTCAGAGACTCTCCGCCTGCGCGAAATCCAAGCATAAAGCGCGTTAAGGCCAAGGGTCCGGAAGAGAGCTCTGCATGCTTCGATGAGTGGCGAAGAGCCCGTATGTGTGGGCGGGGGAGTATGAGATGAATGCTGGAGCGGAAAGTACAAGTACAAATACCAGGCCGAATTCGCTTTCAGCCAGGTCAATACTTCTGTAGGAGAATAGAATCGAGCCATCCTGTCGTCTTCGTGTCATCGGACACGAGGCAGTAAGTCATGATAGCAAGCTTCTCAAATAAGAAAAGGTCTTGCATTTGCAGGGCTCATAACTATAGCTTCATGTCGTGCCAACGAGGCTGCACAAGGTAAGATAGGTTACCACCTCAGCCACGTTGTAATGCTTGGGGCTGATTTAGTTGCATCATGCAAATGCACAGCCTTGCGTGTGTGTATCAGTACATTCCCTATTTGACTGAGGCCGCCCCGATGGCGTTCTGAGCTGGGGGCCCACCACATCGGCACATGCACCACTTCGCAATGGCAAGTGTTAGTATGGTATTGTACCTAGTCCTCTGTGCTGAAATATCGCATCTTGAAACAGAGCTAGCAATTTGATAACATGCTGTGCGCGTCTGGGATTGCCAGCTGCTTTACACGAGATACGGTTTGGATGTCTCGTTGTCCATGCGGCTGTAATCTTCACGTTGCCTTACTGCGGTTCTGTTCTCAAACTGTAAGCGAAAGCGCACCGAACCCGTATGCTATCAGCCGACCTGTACACTGTTGGCAGTATTGCTCATGATTGTCCATGATTCCGAGAAGCCAACAAAGAGTCTATCGACACTTGAGGCCTAAATGTATGCCATGATACGCAAATGCATGAAGTCGTCGTGTTAGAACATAGACTGTAGAGTAGCTCTAAGGCTAGGAAATGTCCGCGGGAATGCCACCCAATCCGGGAATTCAATGACGGCGAGAGTGAATCGTCGAAGCTCGACGATCAAACCTCACGCGCTTGTACACCTACCTCACTCACCTCAATTTCGCCCTCACGGGGTTCCTCCCTCTCTCCATCATCCCAGCTGTCTAATTTCAGGAACACGATCCTCCACGAATGTTTAGAACATCCACAGTGATGCAGCACGTGCCAACAGCAGCGTGGAGTTTCATTGTGAGGACCTGGTAAAGAGGACGGTAGTGGCATGCTGGAGCGCGCGAAAGCATGTCTTCAATCGGGGGCTCGAGAAACTCTTCGATCCAGGTCCAAGACATCACGCAGTTGCCGAACGCTGCACTGCGATTTCTGGAACATAGGAGCACCTGCCTTTGACTGCCCTCCCTGGCTTGCTTCCAGCTCTCCTTGCGCACACGGCACGCTTGTGGACCATAACACGAAGCACAGCTATCTAGCGCGCCCGGATCTAGAAGACGTGGCCAACATTGTTTCATCTGGCTTTGAAACACCATTCTTGGAGTTCCTCTATCCACCCCAAGCTTTGGCTCTGCTTCGTCGCCATGCTAGAGCTGGACAACAATGGGAACGGTGGGAAAGACGGAATGCGCGACGCCTGCCCGATGGTTTCGTGCAAGCTTCGAGAGGATACGCGTCCCGATCGGAAGGCAAAACACTTCCTGCGAGATATCGGTCTACGAACGAGGGCACCTCAGCCAATGTCGAGCTAAGCGGGGAAGAGAGGCAGCAGCACGCGCATAATTCTGAGGCACTGCGCAAAAATAACGGGCAAGGCGTTGCGATCTCTTCCCACG
Source organism: Microcyclospora tardicrescens (assembly GCA_003012245.1). NCBI lineage: Eukaryota > Fungi > Ascomycota > Dothideomycetes > Capnodiales > Microcyclospora > Microcyclospora tardicrescens. The sequence continues at coordinate 139,298 of PXOE01000134.1, forward strand.
ACGTTAGCCGCGACGATGGTACGGTTGTAGATACGGGAGAAATAGGTATCAAGGGACGAAAGCCAGCATATCTTGATACTGGTCTTCCGCAGCGGGATCCCCCACATTCAATTGGACGCAAGGACGATCCACCGACCGCACAGTATAAGCTGGTCCGGACTCTGGATGATTCGAAGTCCGACAACCCATACATTGAACCAGGGGTTCCGGCTAGCGAGTCTGCAACCTCCCATGATCGGTTGGCCCAAGACTCTTACGACGTCGCCAACGACGTTGAAAGAGCTGGAGACGTCGAGGGTAGTCCGTATACATCGTTGCAAAGTCTGCAGCACATCATGGCTACTACACGGCTCCTGCCTTCTCACGATCACCGTGCAAATAAACACAAAAACGAGCCCCTCGTAGACCGCGTACTGGAGATGTACGCAAAGCTCCCTCAAGAAATCCAGGATGGTACACGGTTGAAGGTCGCACTGATTGAATGGCTAGCACCCTTTCATTACAGTGTCGCAGAAGACAAGTGTATTTCACTCTATGAGTCTTGCAGAAGTGTGGATATGCCAGCAGTAGGATATATCGCACTCATGACGGTCCTTATGAGACGCCACCTGTTTTTTGCTCTTGATAGGCTTCATGAAGACGCCCTTCGATGGTTGCCGAACAGTCAGCAAGTGTCAAGCAAGTACTTCGAATATGTTGTCATGGAGCAGCGTTGGGATCTTGCTCTTGGCATTGTGAAAAAGCTGCAAGAAGCCGCGAAATATGGATGCACAAGTGCAGGCGAAGCAATGATCTGGGTGAACCTGTCCAACATACCTGACTTGCTCGCGAAAGCCTTCAACCTAGTAAAATATGCACAGCAGGTTCGAAACGCTGGCGACATCGATCCAGCCCTAGACTTATTCTGCTCAAAGTTCTGCAAGGAGGCATTGACGCAAGAGTTCGATGCGAAGGGATCATCGGGCCTGTCCTCTTCATTTGATGCAATCGCTTTGCGACAGAAATTCGTCTCGAGGGAGCTTCAGAAGATCATAGCGCAACTTCGGTTCCTACCGGGTGAAGGTACTGCGGAGACGTTGAACTCTCTCCTGGTGGCCTTACTTCAAGACAATGCGAGATATCATTTCCGATCTGTGTACTGGCTTGTTTCTTATTTATACCACATGACACGGAAGCAAGACTCGTATCTGGTCCCGATTCAAACGCTTCGTCTCATACTCAAGCACCTGACAGCTCATCTTCTCATATCTGACAAGCAGGGCGGATCCACGACCAGCCTTTCCATCTCGAGACTGACCGATGACTGGATAAGAGACTATGGCAAGCTTGAGTGGAGCGCTCTCAAGCATATTCTCGAATTCTACGCGCTCTCTGGCCGGCCAGACATGGTGGACCACTGGATGAAATACATGAAAACGCCATTCGATAGCTACAGTGCCCTTGCCGAAGTCCAATGGACTGCCATTCGTGCGCATGCCCAACGATCTGACGTTGAAGCCACGCAAGACACATTCGAACGCGCCCAATCGTTTGTAAGAGACCATGGCCAGGCTCTTGATGTTCGCTGCTGGAACTCATTATTGTTGGCATATTCACGTGCCGACCAGCTTGATCCTTGCCTCAAGATCTTGCAGACCATGATCGATGAGAACATAAGGGCAGACGAGGCGTCGTTCCTCGCTGTTCTCATTGTGCTCGGAAGAAGGGGTGACGTTGGAGCAGTACGAAACTTGATGTCGCAGTACGTGGAACTGACAAATGAGAGGCCTCCTATCCAGTTTCACGCAAGCCTTATTAGTGCTCATGTCAAACGTCGTGATCTGTCTAAGGCTGAGGAAGTCCTGCACGATGCTTTCGACGAAATATCGCGTGGCCGCCTGCAGGGTTCACTGACTTGGCCGTGCAATACTATTCTGATGGCCCATGCAGCTCGGAAAGACGTTGATAATACAATGCGGATTTACGAGTGGATGAAAACTCACCAGATACGGCCGGATGAGAGGACGTTCGCCGCAATCATGCAAGCGCTGGCACATCATGCACAAACAAATGCAGCATGGAAGTTGCTGCGGGTTGTCCTGCCGGAACATCGATTGAGGCCGAATGCGATGCATTATGCTATCGTCATGCGCGGGTACCTGCAGCAAGGCATGATCGAAGAGGCGCTAATGGTACATGACCACATGACCACGCAAAACATCAAGTCCAGCAATGCCACGAACACGATCTATCTGGAAGCGAAAGCTAAGTTCGAAAATATTGTCACTTCTCCAGCACATACCACTCGTGCTCGCGGGGCTCTCAGATGGCGTGTTCAGCAACCAGATGACTCTGATTTGGAGCTTCGATCAGATTCTGGCAGCGCTCTGATGGAATCTATTGAGGATATGAAGAAAATTTTACGTGATTCTGACAGGACTGGGTCTGTGGGTTATGATCCTAGTATTGCAGGCTCCGCGGAAAGCTCATCATCCTTATTCGGCACCTTAATCTTTGTGCACGGCAAACGTGGTTGCTTCAAAGCAGTTCATGAGTTATACAATCAGTATCAACAGCATCGGACGGATGCGGGGGACCAATCCAAAGATCCCATCGTGATCGTGGAGGCATTGATGGATGCTTCACTGGGTGCAGGTGACTTCGACGAGGTTGAGAAATACTGGTCTTTAGCGAAGCAGCAAATTGACGAGCTTGCAAGGCCGGCAAATGTCACTGTGCCAGACCTGCTCAGGAGGAAGCGGCATAATCATAGGTCTCTAGCACACAACACATCAAATCCTACACCACCCCAAACGCCGCCGACTACCACAACACAGCCAAGGCATGTCTCTGCGCAGACCATCGCTGATGTTGCGGCTGTGGGATTTGACACCTCTGATCCTGCGGTTTCAGAGATCAAAACTGCGCGGTCCAGATCGACGGCTGACAGCACACCAGTGAGCAACGCAAAAGCACGTCCCGCCGTCGGTAAAGCACATCTCTTATCTGGTCCTCTGCGTCTGTACCTTGGTGCACTTGGGGCACAAAATCGCATCATGGATATTGTCAGCACGTTCTCGGAGGTCTTGAATCAAGGCTATCAAATGGACATTCGAACGTGGAACACCTTTATCGAGAAACTCTGCCTCGCTTCCCCACCGCTCACACTTCTAGCATATGTGCTCACAGAACGCTACCTTACCCCTCAATTTCCTGGCTGGGTCAGCAAAAGCTCGCGGAGTACTCCAGCCTACACTGCGCGCAGTCAAGGCCTGCAATACATCCGCGCAAGGTTCCTCTCGCCCGGGCTACTCATGCCGCAATACAGCACATTCGTCTATCTTGGGGCTGCTTTGCTGAAACTTCGGCACATGGAAAACACTGGAGAGCTGGCAGCGGACACGCTTGGACCTTCAGCACGCTACATTGGTAGCTTGAAGCAGGTGAGAAGCCTGGCACCAAAGACGCTGTATGCTGTTCAAAGTATGCCGGCTCAAAGGTCCGATCCACTTCAGGCCAAGGTGCTTCGGAGAGAATATTAGAATGCCCAGAGCGTGGTGCAAATCTGTCAATGATCAAGACTCCTCTGGTGTACAGGAACATCCATGTATATATGTTCATATTATAGACGAACTTGGTTCGTCTATGACCAAACATAGAAGAAGTCTTCTGCATGGAAGACCCCGAATAAAAGTAAAGCATAGTTAGGCCAGGTATCAATTGTTCGACATCCTATAACTTTTTCTTGTACAAGCTTCCATACCAGACCTTCATCATTCGTTACCAGCTACGTGAGGGTGGACACGGTTGAGACCCATCTGCGAGACTGCCTGCTGCCTCGAGGAACGCAGGTCAACGAAGTCGAACGATAAGAATGGCATGTATGTATATGGCCGGCTTCCATCCATTGCGACTGGCCATGCGATCAAGGTTGGGAAGGCCGGAACAAAATAAATCATCCTCATTATTGTTGAGCGCAACATAGCCCACCGTCTCCTTGGCCTTGCGAGACTGTGATCCAGGTAACAAGTCATCCAGGACTGTTCACTTCTTTGAACGGCAATTCTTGCCAATAGAGCATTCGCATGGCCGACTGTCTGAAGTGGATGTTTAGCCACTGGTACATGCACGTCGGAACATGTATCCTGCAATCCGCACGTGTTCCGCCGATCTACGAACGACATCCCGTCACATGTCAGGTTTCACTTCCAAACAACCCAAACCACGATAATAATCCGCAGCTAAAGCCAGTGCCCACCCAATCTCGCACGCAACATCTATCGACATTGTATTTCACATGCTTGACCTTCATCTTTGAACCTTCGGGTGCTGTCGGCGCCATTGGCTGCTGCTATGTGCCTCGGTGGTCAAGATTCGGGCATCATCGGAGCAGGGCAACCACCAACGTGGTCGACATAGAGATGAGCAACATTTCTCACTTAAATGACATAGGCATGACAATGACCTGATGGCGATTGGAGCCTCGGTCTTGTGGGGGTGGGAACTACTATTGAAAGACGTCTGGTCTGTTGTAAATTGTTGCCTCTTTGTTTGTTGTACAGAACGTTTTAATCCATCACACACAATTCTTAACAATTGAACCATGGCTGTAGCCACTAATGTTCGGAAGAAAGAGACAGTTGTGAGTCGACCCAATGATCGGATCGGATCGATCGCAAAGCTGCTCGCTAACCCCCCATCCTTACTACAGGTCATTGTCGGCACAGGATGGTGTGGATATAATGTATCCCAAAACCTGTCCGAGAAGAAGTACAACATAATTGTGATAAGCCCGTACGAAACCAGTCCTTACACACCTCTTCTGGTTTGTTCATACCAATCCCCAAGTTGTGTCTCATACGCTGCTGATTTCGATCGATGACAGGCAAGTGCAGCATGTGGCCACTTCGATTTTTCTCTTGCGGAAGAACCCATTCGCCACAAGAGCAAGAAAATGCAGTACTACAAAGCATATGTAGAAAGTGTCGACTTTGACCGCAAGCTATGTAGCTGTCGATCTGCATGTGACGTCGACAGGCTGGAAAATGAGAATTGTGGTGAGAAGCGGACTTTCGATGTGCCTTATGATCGATTGATTCTGGCCCCTGGGTGAGCATTGTCAGTGTCATGTTCGTTGTAAGCTCATCACTGACATCAACCAACAGGTGTACGACCAATACGTTCAACACTCCCGGCGCGGAAGAGCATGCCTTCTTCGTGCGGAATGTGAGTGATGCTAGAGCTGTTCAGAACCGGCTCAAGGAGTTGCTAGAGCTAGCATGTTTACCTGGCGTAACGGACGAAGAGCAAAGAAATCTGCTTCACATCAACATCGTTGGAGGCGGTGCGACTGGAGTCGAAATGGCCGCCGAGCTTTCGGATCTCTTCCACGAGGACTTCTCAAAGCTGTTTCCAAATCTCGCGGGAAAGTTCCGGATCACGATCCACGATGCTGCAGCTTTCATCCTCGGCTCGTTCGAGCAAGGCCTGCGAGATTATGCACTTGGAAGTTTCGGTAAGCGAGGTGTGGACGTCAAAACTGAATCAAGGATCGTCTGCGTGGAACCTGACAGTATCACCACCGTGGCGGACGGTAAGATCCCTTGTGGTATCGTCATCTGGACAGCTGGGAACAAGCACAACAGGCTGCTCGATAATTTGGCAGTCGCAAAGACGGACGGACTGTCAAGAATCATGACGGACGAACATCTGCATGCTCTCCGCCCTGACAAGACCCCATATCCTGACGTGTATGCTCTCGGCGATGCAGCGGATATCCGGATGCACTTCCTGCCCACGACCGCCGAAGTTGCTGTACAGAAATCAGACTACTTGGTCAAAGCCCTCAACCAAGGGACCGATGGAAAGCAAGCGTTCCGTTACAAGCAAAAAGGTCTGGTGGCGTACATTGGAGGGCACGATGGAGTTGTGCAAGGCAACCCCAACTGGTCCGGAGGCCGAGCCTGGGCAGCATGGCGAAGTAAGAATCTTATGTGGACGAGAAGCTATAGGCGGAAACTCATGATCACGGCATATTGGGCGCTCGACTGGGCTGGTGGCAAGGAAATCGCTCGTTTGTGAGCCACACTGCGAAGGGAGCAGAATCTGGTCTTTGGCGTTATTCAATAGGAATTTGTTTTCCGGCGTTGATCTGGATGATCTCTTGGCTAGAAGTGGTTTCCGTATTATGTTCAAATGACAGGAGCACGCTGGTAGTCGTGCTGCGGCCCCATAGTCACATCATCCTGGGACCTTTTCCCTGCTCCTCGTTGCGCCGGACACTCCGATACTTGCTTCGTTTGATGGTATTATTATCAATACCGACTCAAATCCAGGTGCCATACTGTCAAAGCAGACCTGCAAGTTCCTCTCTCTTGCGCAAGGGTATCGAGACTATCAAGCCACAGTTGTGGTAGTTAGCAGGCGGGATTCCTGGCAGGATTGACGCCAAGACAAACGTCATGTTGATCGGCCAGGCCTTTGGCGACGGAGATGTCATGTATAGTCTACATGAAACTTACAGATACAGTGACATTCCTGGCATCATGTCGCTTCTGAAAGTGTTCCCAACTTACAAAGAGGGCCGACGGATCCAGATAGACTCGCTGAATACATGGCGATATCAATGTGATTGAGTCTCCCTCGCCTCTTGTGCTCATTGTCTGGTAGCTGTTCTCTAGCTTTCCGCCCACCATGGCGTCACTTCTACGCCAGCTCATCGCGAGTCCACGAGTTCACCATACCGAAGCCAATCTAGACCTCTGCTATGTCACGGATCACATCATTGCAACATCTGGACCGAGCGGAACATACCCCCAAGTGGCCTATCGCAACCCTCTGAAAGATCTCGTCAAGTTTTTGGACTCGAAACACCAAGAAAACTGGGCAATATGGGAGTTTCGCGCGGAGGGTACGGGCTACCCAGACGAAGAAGTGTACAATCGCATACGGCACTACCCATGGCCGGATCATCACCCGCCGCCGTTCGCATTGATACCGCTGATAATGGCGAGCATGCGCGATTGGCTGAAAGGCCCAGACGCGACAGATAAAGATCGTGTGGTTGTGGTACATTGTAAGGCCGGTAAAGGGCGGAGTGGCACTGTCGCATGCAGCTACCTGATCAGCGAGGAGGGCTGGAAGGCCGAAGACGCCAAACAACGATTCACCGAGCGCAGGATGAGGCCAGGCTTTGGCAATGGCATTTCCATACCCAGCCAAGTGAGGTGGGTCGGATATGTCGACCGCTGGACTAAGTCGGGCAAGATATACGTGGAGCGGGCGGTGGAGGTGTTAGAGGTGCACGTGTGGGGCTTGCGGGACGGGGTCAAGATTGTGGTTGAGGGATATGTGGAGGAGGGCAAGGTCATCAAGGCATTTCACACGTTTCAGCGCTCCGAACGTGAGATAGTCAGAGGTACCATAGTGAAGAGCTCGGGATTTGCGGATGTTGCGAAGGAGGCCATGGGCAAAGGGAAGAGCAAGGAGACGGTTCTCCAGCCCAGCCCGGTGCCAAAGTCACAAGCATCACCAGCAGAAGGCGGCACGGAAGCATCGTCTGAACCTATCTTGCGGACCGATAGCGACTTCCTTGCAAACTCAGAGAATGGTGGAGATGTCATCTTCAGACCTTCTACCCGCGTTGTGCTGCCATCAAGCGACATCAACATTGACTTCGAACGGCGCAACAGATCCAAGTATGGCGGATTCACAATGGTGACCTCTGTCGCTCATGTCTGGTTCAACACTTTTTTTGAAGGCGGTGGACCTGAGAGAGATGGCAAGCCTTTAGACAGTGGCGTCTTCGAGATCGATTTTGATGCTATGGATGGTATCAAGGGCTCTTCACGTAAGGGCACCCGCGCATTCGATCGTATGGCCGTTTTGTGGAGGGCCGTACCAATCTTGTCGGAAGACGGCAAGGACAAAGCCACTGTCATTATCAAGGAGCCTGCTCTAGGAGAGGACATTGCAGACAAGAAGCCAGCCAACTGGAAACATAACGATGGTCAAAGCCAGGACTTCGAAAAGAACTTGGGTCTGCGAAAAGAAACGTCCGAAAGTGCTGAGATCAGTCGTGCCAGCAGTATGAATGGATCACAACAGGACTTGACTGTCCTTGAAGAACGTGAAGGCGTCAAGTCTGCTGGACCACCAAGGGAGGAAGGAGTGGATGCAGCCCCTGAACAGACAGCTGCAGCGAACACATCAATTTCTGCCCAAGCTGCAAACCTAATGAAGGATCTCACCAACGGGGTACGACATGTCTCAACCTCGGATCTACCTGGCGGCGTGCCGGAGAGCCAGATGTCAGGACACGCTGATAGCCCTATCGGCAGTATTCATCATGGTGAAGACAGTGAGCGTGCCTCATGAGAAGAAGTAGAGCATTCAGGGCTGGTATGGCATGGGACGAAAGATGAACGCATAAAATAGAGATTCAAGAAAGGGTCAAGATGAGCAATGAGAAACGCCTTCACGCATATCATAGAAGAGAAGTATGCCCTATCTACCTGCAACGTTGAAACATGATGCCGCTGTGCTTGCTTCCCACACGCTTTAGCCCACCCGCTGCGTTACACATCTGACGCATCGCAGGCTTTGTTTAGAAACATGCCTCCTAGTTCGATCCTGAAGGCTTGCTTAGAGTTGATGCTCTGTGTTCATGTACCTAGAAAGCCTTTCATCGTCCCCAGTCGTACATTTCGACCATCAGCTGAGAAGAGCTTTGGGGTATTGTTCGATGGAGCGGTTCTTGTGCAGTATTTGCGTCGGCTTGTGTTTGCTTATGTCTGGACAAATGTTTGTCACGAACGCCGGTCTTGGTCATGCTTGTGGCGGCAAGCAAACTATTGGACCTTGCGCGAGCAGTGCCCCATTACAACTGAGTCTGGTAGCTGCACATGAATATGGCCACATATGACAGGACGGACAAGCGCTGCGGAAACTCATAAACATAACTAGGAGCAAATTCTCGCAGCGACCTGTTCCCACCGGACTGTGCCCACCTTGTCAACAACATTACGGGTTTAGATAACAAGCTCGTGGCCGTGACAGCACACGATAGCTCCTACAGCTTTCGTCAGATCTGCAACACCATTGTGGTTGTATGGTCTTCCATACATCGCGAAGCCAAGATCAGGCCTTCTTCAAGATGTCAGCCGATCTCGACTTTCTCGCCACGGTCAAGGCAGAGCTGAACAGCCTCACACCCTCTTCAACACTCACATGGCATCATCACTCTCGTGATGTCCTTATGCCACTCCTAGACCAGCTCGGACCTGCAAACCTCCTTGACAATCACCACGATCCAAGCGCAGACGGCATAACGATCTCTCGTGGTCAAGTATTAGATCTCATCGGAGGTGGCGAACACATTCCTTTTCCCATCTTCTCCTCACACACAAGTGAGCTGAAACAAGTACCCTCGCCGAAGCTCATCCGTGCGCTCCTATCCAGCGAAAACTTCCGTAAGACAGAATCTCTCGACGTACAGATCTCATCAGACGCTAAAGGCAGTGAGCCTCAACCCAAGACGATAGCAGAGATACGCAAGCGCTTCAAAGACACATCCTCCAAATCAGATCCTTGGAACATCCTTGGTGCTTGCAAACCAGGCGTGTGCCAACTGCCCGGATTCCTACACGACAGTAGTTGCGATCTCTTGCCAGATGTCACACTTCGTGCTATCGAAATCGCAAGCAATGTACCAGATGATGCGCAGGAGGAAGCGGATGAAGTTGTTGAGACTTGGAAGAAAGCGCTTTCTTGGTTTCTCCTCGCTGAAGCTGGTGCACTGACAACGACACATCAAGACGCATTGGGCCTTGGGACGTGGATCACTTGCCAGCAAGGCGAGATTGGGTTCGCATGGCTCAGCCAACCAACTCTTGACCAGACGCGCTGTTGGCAGAAGGATCCTGACCACTTCATGGACGGCGATTGGCGGTTCAAGGTTCTTCGGCCGCAGCAGACAGTCTACTTCGACCCTGGTCTGATACACTTCGTTTTCCGCAGAAATGGCGGCGACCAGCAAACTCTGGCATTCGGCGGCCACACATTGCGACGTGCGGTAGCAGGGACATGCGCGCGCATCCTTGACGAGCACCTTGCACGGATCACACCAAGAGATTTACTTGCAGCTGAGACACGATCTATCCCATTGCCGTGCAATGAAAGCGCAAGCTATGTGCTGAGATACGGGCTGGAGCTCTTGAAGGCATTGAATGATATTCTCTCACGTGGCCCTCCATTATCTCCTACACAAGCGAGCATGTTCCAGCACTATCGCTTGCGCCTCCTGAAACGTTTCAGAGCTTTCAAGCGGATCGAGAACGCCATGGAGACGGCTGACAAGGTTCGCGAGAGATATGCTGAGGACGATCAAGATGCACGCATTCATGCCTGCAGACAAGAGCTCACTGCTGATCAACACGAGGTAACATATCAATCACAGCCTAGCTTGAAGCGAGCACGAGACAACATCGACGATGTGAACGAATCCATTGGCTTGGTAGATTCTGTTCTGCAACGGCGGAAGCATAGCAGGGTAGAGAGCAGAAAGGAGACCACCAGGAACGTAAAATTGCGTCCGATCCGGCAACGCATATCCTATGGCCGACCTGTATTCAGCGCTTCAACACAGAGGGAGGATGATACAGACGAGGAGATTCTTGTGAGACGTCGCAATCCGGGACGGCGAACACGACCTGGCAGACTCAGAGATTGAGCCAACGAGAAGACAACCTCACATTCCTTGGCGGAGCTTTCCTGGGTGCATGATGATGCGCTATAGCGGCGAGAATGAAGCAAGCGGAAAGCATTACCATATCCAAGAGTGTTGGCAGGTGTCTTGTAGTGGCAGGAAGCACACTGTATTACTTGATGGAATCTCACATGTCACCTCAACCCTAACAGACAGCATGCAGTAGCTGGCCTCACCCGACCAACGCTGCCTTCCCGCCTCCGAACTTCCCCTCTGGTCCATCAAGCCAAGCATCCAACACTGCGCAGACTCCTTCATCCTTGACCTTGCTGATCGCTTCTGGCAGTGCCTTCATCAGTTCGTCCACCGTGCCTGCATGTCCTGCCCATGTCTTTCCACCAGACGCCGCATGCGCAATGCCGGCGTAGTCGGGTGTAGGTGCAAAGGAGATGTTGAGTTCTTCGTTGGACACTTTCGAACCTTCGCCATCTGGATGAACGAGGAGCATTGATTTCCGTGGAGCGTTCCAGCCTAATGTGATGAGCGACGTTAACATGGCGAGGATTGAGAGTGTCAGACTTACCTTTATTGTTCAGCACGATGGTGAGCACAGGGATATTGTAACGCTGGGCGATCCAATATACCGAGCCTGGCACCGAGAATAGATACGTGCCGTCGCCGACGATCTGGCAGACGAATTTGCCTTTGTTGGAACCGCCTGATTCTGCGTCGGTTGCGAGCTTGATGCCGAGCGCCCCTCCGCCACTCCATCCTAGGCCGCCGCCTCCACAGTTGATCCAAGATCCTGGGAGAGTGGCTTGGATCTGGTCGGCAACAAAGGCAGTATTAGTCACAGCTTCCACGGCGAAGATGGTGTCGGCTGGCACAGCCTTCCTCAGCTCACTGATGAGGTATGAGGCGGCAAATGTGCCGTTTTCAGCAGGTTTCGCTTGCGATTTGATGAGCTCAAGTCTGTCTTTGTGACTCTGCTGCAGTGCAGACCACCGCTTGGAGAAGGATTGCGACGTAACCTTATCATGGAAGTTCGTCTGGATGTGGTTCGTGATTTGGACGATCGATGTCTCAGCATCAGCACGAATCCTTACTATGGCATTGATATAGAAGACTGGCATCTGGTTCTTGAGTGGGTCAACATCGATGTGTATAATTTTGGCATCGTGCTTAGGCTTGCATTGAGTTGGTATCCAGGGCACATCACAGTCCAGGACGATGATGACATCAGCAGTCTTGATGGAGTCTTCTACACCATAGCGGAGACCAAGCCAAGCAGGATGATCTGCAGGAAAGCACATATCGCTGCCTCCTGTGTCGAGGACTCGAAGACCTTTTACTGTGTCAGCAAAGTCGACCAGTGCTTTCACACAGGCATGATTCCGGCCGCTATATCCGGTGATCAGAAGCGGCTCATTAGCATTGACGATCGTCTCAGAGATCAGCTGTAATTGCTTGGTGGTTAATGCACCGAGCTCTGCCGGTCCCCATACTGATTGATCCAGCGTGTAAGGCTCGATGTCTTCTTCCATTGCCTCCCTCGCTCCAACAAGATAAACTGGTCCCTTGGGCTCGGTCATGGCAAAGCTCAACGCTCTGTTCACCAGCTGTTTGGTGTTCTTTCCACGTTTGATCTCTCCGGTGTAGCGACAGTACTGTGCTACGATTTGCTTTTGGTCTGGAACGTCCTGGATCCAATGAATATACTCCGTCCTACTGCCACGGTATTCGCCTTCGATGGTGTAGGGACTGAGCCCAGCAAATATGAGTACGGGAGCTCTTCCACAGCTCGCATTGTGGACTGCCGCACCAAGGCCTTGCGTGCCCACATCCACATGGATGATCACACATTGCGGCTTATTGGTCAATCGAGCATAGCCATCAGCCATGGACAAAGCCACCATTTCATTTGGACAGGTGATGATACGTGGGAATTGGCCTTTCTTTTCATTTTGACCTTTGACAATGGCTTCGATGATGGAAGGATGATCGGAGCCAAGGTTGACGAAGCAATAAGTCACGCCGGCCTGTTTTTGTTGTGAGTTGAATTTCTTGGTACTACGGTGCGGCATGATCAAAATCTCTTACCTCCCATAATGCTTCGAAGAAGGCGAATGAAGCAGTATACCTGTTTGCATGTCTTACCATCAGTATTTGATACTCAGGTCGCGCATAGTATGAGCTTCCTTTGTGTATGATAGGCTAGATGAAATAGGTAAGGTAAGGGATTCATGCGGATATTCAAGTAGTAGAAACTGGTAACGCACATCTTGACGAACTATACCTTCGTTTGGAAATCGCAAGTCATGTACAAGCGTCTGCCAGTCGAATGGGGCTCAATCTAGAATTATCAAGAGAAGTGTCATCGATGATTCTGTGTTGCAATACAACACATATACTCAGCACAGCCCGCTACATGAACTGCAAATGCCGACCTGCCTTTCCCCTCAAATTCCCCACTCTGAAGTATTGATGAGCGGCTACTTTCCGTCGTCCTCCAGCAACTTCATGTCTACTCATTCCCAATACACACGCGACCGACTGATCCCAGATTGTGCTCATGTAGTGCATCTACTCGCAGAGATGTCTTGCTTGCAAGCGTTGTCTGAAGAGCATGATTGCTGACGCCAGCCTCGCCGAGCTTGATCGAAGACGATCGCATCTTCGCCTACGAATGGCTTCTATCGGTCAAAGATCTGACTGGACAGGCTCAAGGAACATGTGCAGTCATGATTCGTGCTTACGACTGCTTCCAATGCAGAAGTGAGTACGCCAGCGGTGACACTCATGCTCTGACGAGCTATGGTTCGGGATTTATGGTGTGCCTGCTCGGCCAAGCATGTCAGACGCCCTCACCAAAGAGCGCCCTAGCGTATCCTTGGAAGTCAGTAAAGCGAGGCCATCAAGTACTTTCGCTATCAAGTTTCTGCTTTTTTGCCTCTGGTTGTCCCTCTTCCCCAGGCACCTTCGTTGGGACATCAGGCAATACTAAGGCGTCGGCTTTTGTCACGGCGCCAGAAGCTTCGTTGCTCTTATCTTCGACTGCATCTTGATCGGAGACTGGCGGGAAATAAAGCCTGCCAGATTGTCAGTATGCAGTTGCACCATCTGCTGTGTCCGACAGTACTTACGGAGTGATCTCGTTGTATGCGCTTGCATCCTTCTCCAGAAAAGTGCAAAACACGATTCTATCCAGTTTACCAGCTCTGCTTTCATCACTCTCAAGCCACGTCTTCACGGCGCGAAGAGCTGCGTCAGCGGCTTCTTTACTTGGATATCCATACACACCCGTACTCAACGCGCTGAACGCGATGCTGCTACATTCATTCTCGACGGCAAGATCCAAGCTTGTGGTGTAGCACCCTTGCAGCAGTTCTTCATGCTTGCCCAGGCGCTTGGTGGTGTAGTACACAGGTCCTACCGCATGAATGACTTTCTTGCAGGGTAGTTCATATGCTGAGGTGATCTTCGCTGAGCCAGTCTCACAACCATCCAGTGTGGAGCACTCCTTGAGCAAGCCGGGCCCTGCAGCGCTGTGAATAGCTCCATCAACTCCGCCTCCACCCAGCAAAGACTCGTTGGCAGCATTTACGATCGCATCGACCTCTAGGGTGGTGATATCTGTTCGGATCAAGCTGATCTTGGAGTTGTAGGCTGAAGTCGCTGTTGAAATTGCACTGGAAGTGGTGGAAGAAGGTTGGAGCTTGTGCGTTTTATAGAGACTAGCCAGAGTTGGGATTGCGCTCAGGCTGATTGTGGACGACATTCTGAGCTGGTGGCGGGAGATCTGTGACAGCCGTAGGATATGGCGCATCAGCGAACATGGAGGCGGAAGTGTGAGGTTGTTATAGAGATATCGGATCTATGTCGTGAAACATTCAAACTTCATCGAGCTTCACATTTGTTGATCACAACGTCACCTCAGGCATCATCAATCAAACGCACGTGCGTAGCGGGGAGTCATGCATAAAAATAGAGCTACGGCGGGGCACTGTGCACAATTTCACATGCGAGTCATTGGATTGAGGCTGGAATGTTGTCACTCTTTGACTTAACGTATATGATCTTCGGCCTTGCATCTGTACTTTTCCAAACATTCACATCGACCTTGAATATTTACACGGAGTTGATCAGGCTGCTGTAGAGGATCAGCGATATGGCCGAAGTGAAAGAAGCGAAAGAGAACCCTGGGCCGGTAGCAGAAAAAGCGGCGGATACCTCTGCCATCACCCCATCCGGTGCTACACCTGGCACTGCTGCCCCTGGAAAGCAAGAGAAGCAAGAGGGATCAAAGGCTGCGGCGAAGAAGGCAGCGAAAAAGGCAGAGAAGGCGGCGAGCAAAGCAGCGAACGCGGCGGCAGCACCTGTGAAAGCAGCAGCAGCACCGAAGCCCAAACCCAAGGTCGAGGAGGAGGTTGTACACGTTGATCACTTCAAGCAAGGATGGCTAAAGGGCGTATATGGTCAAAAGCCGGTAAGTTATGGGAGGGCTGCATGAGGCTCAAACTGTGCTGGTTGCATCGAGATAGGTAACGGCGGCGGTCCCCCTTAGTGAAGTGGGTATAGGTGTTGGATGCCGATTGCAGAGCGTGCCAGCCCGATGAGTGATACCATTTGCTGAATATGATGCTTCGTCAGGTCAAAGATGTCCAGACCCGGTTTCCTCCTGAACCCAATGGCTACCTACATATCGGTCATGCAAAGGCAATCACCGTCAACTTCGGCTTTGCACAAAGCTACGGCGGGAAATGTAACCTCCGCTTCGACGATACAAACCCAGCGAAAGAGGAAGAGAAGTTCTTTACCAGCATTGAAGAGATGGTTCACTGGCTGGGCTTCCAGCCGGCCAAGATCACGCATAGCTCAGATGAATTCGATCAGCTATACGAGCTGGCAGAAGAACTGATTCGAAGGGAAAAAGCGTATGTGTGTTTTTGCTCGGCAAGCGAGGTCAAGCAAGGTCGTGGTGGTAAAGAGCATGGACCGCGAAGCGTGTGTAAGGACTGGAACGCACCAGTAGAGAAGAATATGACCGAGTTCAGAGCAATGCGAGATGGCAAATACCAGGCTGGAGAAGCACATCTACGAATGAAGCAGTATCTTGGCACCAAGGCAGAAGATTACGAAGTCACCGCAGAAGACACACCCGAGACAAAGCAGGAAAAGGCACGACTAAAAGCTTTAGCGAACAACCCTGCTCTATGGGATTGCGCTGCATACCGAATCAAGAAAGACAACTATCACCACCGGACCGGCACGAAATGGCGGATATATCCAACATACGAGTTCACCCACTGTCTGTGTGATTCGTTCGAAGGCATTACACACTCCCTTTGTACGGTGGAGTTCGAGACTTTGCGACCAGCATATGATTGGCTTCTCAAAGCACTCGACCATAAATTGCCAGCTAGCGACGAGAAAGGTCCAATGCAAAGAGAGTATGGGCGCCTGAACATCGAGGGAACAATCTTGTCCAAGAGAAAGATCCAGATGCTAGTCGCGGGTGCATCGGTCGGAGACGAAGCCGGAACGAAAGCCGCAAATGATCTAGCCGACGATCTTGACGAGATCAAGCTCGAAGAGGATGGTGATGAAGAGCCCGAGGCCCCTGCTTCCAACAGCTCTTCAGTAGTACGCACCGTTCCGCCTGCAGTTGATGGCTGGGACGATCCACGATTATTCACTCTGGTCGCACTCCGGAGGCGTGGTGTGCCTCCAGGTGCGCTCAAGAAATTCGTCTTCGACCTCGGCGTGACAAAGACTAATTCCAACACCAAAATCCACATACTGGATGCATCGATTCGCTCATATCTCGAGCGTACCGTCCCTCGACTGATGCTCGTGCTTGATCCGATCAAGGTCACGTTCAAAAATCTTGCCGATGATTTCCTCGAAGAACGGGACGTGCCCTTTGACCCGAAAGACCCGGAAAAGGGAGTCCACAAGGTACCTTTCACTAAGATCATCTACATCGAGCGTGATGACTTCCGGGTCGAAGACGACAAGGACTTCTTCCGACTCTCCCCTGGCCAAAGCGTCAGCCTTCTCAACGTCGACCACTCGATCCGCTGCGTCTCATTTACCACGGATCCGGCTTCTGGTAAGGTCACCGCCATCGAAGCCGAGTATGGGCCTGAGGTGAAGAAGAGCAAGACGCGTATTCACTGGGTTGGTGAGTCAGTAGCCCATCGTTCGCCGATCAAGGCTGAAGCACGCATCTACAATGCACTGTTCAAGGAACCTGAGCCAAACAAGCTGAACTGGAAGGACGGCTCATACTACGACGATCTTAACCCGGACTCACTTGTAACATATCCCAACGCTATGCTGGAGTGCGGGTTCGAATATGTCCGCGACAATGCACCCTGGCCCAAGGAGGAGGGAGAGGCGAAAGGGTCGAAAGACAACTCCAGCGTAAGATTCCAGGCGCAACGGGTGGCTTATTTTGCGCTTGATAAGGATGCCACAGCCGATAAGGTGATTCTGAACAGGATTGTGAGTCTGAAGGAGGATAGTGGGAAAAAGTGAGCTTCATGGTCATGCGGCGAACACAGAGCGCGTTAACAGTGGTTGCATTGTGGCATATACCATTAGCGAGGCGTTGAGAGTATGAATCTAGAAATGATAGGACTTCGCCATGAACGAAACACATTTCTATGACTATCCGTATTAATGCTTGGGACGATATTCGTGTTGTGATTTTTGACCAGCCAGCTTTGCCGTGAAGCCCCTTTTGGGAAGCTCTCAGAAGTATGATCGGAGGCCGTCTTCTCGTTCGCTTGAGAGTCACTTTGACAAAGGCCTCATCCATACGGTAGAATGGCGTATGCATCTCGCGACGATGGCAATGGTGCACATCCAAGTTCTCCAAAGGAGTCCGGCGCCTGATGCTACACGTCTCCGCTAGCGCATATCTCTTGCTTGGAAATCGGCGGATAATCTGCTCTGCTAAGCGGATAAATGCATGATAACGACCTCACCTCTTATCTATATAAGTATTGGGAACTCTCTGGTGAGCGGATGATGACGTGAAGAGAGGATCGGCAGACGCTCCCTAACTGTGGTTCCTTTAGAATATGACCCGCGTGGTCGCCCTTGGTGTCGCGATTGTGGTACTCTAATACCATGTTTTCGCGCTCTGCTATTCAGATCGGTCGCCACACCGTCGGCAGCCGGTCTTTCTCGGCCACATCAACAAGACATGCAGACTTTACACACGCAGTTATAGGCGCTGGCGCTGTAGGACTAGCCATCGCCAGACGACTACAACAAGTGGAAGGGAGCCGAGTTGTCTTGATTGAGAAACACAACGTGGTCGGTAGCGAAACGAGTAGTCGGAATAGTGAGGTATTGTAATCCTCCCATCATGACAAGAAGTATCCCGTCTGACAAGCTGCAGGTCATTCATGGCGGTCTGTACTATGGACCCGACTCCCTCAAGACTCGCCTTTGCTTACAGGGTAAGCAAATGATGTACGATTTATGCGCCGAAAAATCCATCCCACATATGAACTGTGGCAAATGGATCGTAGCCCAAACGGATGAGCAAATGGGCGAACTCCAGAAAGTTCATGACTTCGCCAAATCGATGGACATCCCCATCCATTATGTGAGCAAGGAGGAAGCACAGCGTAGAGAGCCTGATGTCAGAGCCGAGGCCGGCGTCCTGGAGAGTCCGACGACTGGTATCGTGGACTCCCATTCGTTCATGCAATGGCTACAAGGAGACTTCGAGAATGAGGGTGGTGACCTTGCCCTTGCCAGTCCAGTCACACGCATCCAAGCACCTTCCGCAGACGACCGTGATTGGAAGATCTGGACTGCTCTACCAGGAGCGACGGAACCAATACCGTCGTCCCCGTCTCCGCAAACACGGGATCAGAACCCCGATAGCGCCGAGCAGACATTCATCACGGCCGAGACGGTCATCAACAGCGCTGGTCTATACGCGTGCGCGATCAACAACATGATCCTACCGTCAGATCGCCACATCACGCCGTTCTACGCCAAGGGCACCTACTTCTCCTACTCTAAATCATCACCCAAACCTAAAACGCTGGTATACCCTGCACCTGTACCTGGACATGGTGGGCTCGGAACTCATCTGACCCTCGACATGTCCGGTCGCATCCGCTTTGGCCCGGATGTAGAGTGGGTCGACTCGCCGCAGGACCTTGCACCGTCCCCGAACACCGAGCGTTTCCAAGCTGCGCTCGAAGACATTAAATCTTACTTACCCGGTATCGATGTAGATGCAGTAGCATTAGATTATGCCGGTATCCGACCAAAACTAGGGAAACTAGGCGCGACGGCGAGTGCTGGGCAAAACTTCCAGGACTTTTATATCAAGAAGGAAGCAGGCGTTGATGGATTCGTGAACTTGTTGGGGATCGAGAGCCCAGGGTTGACGAGTAGTCTGGCGATCGCGGAAGAGGTCCACCGGTTGTTGTATAAGTGATGGTAGGATAAAAATCAAGCTGAGAACGAAATGAGAAGAAACAATTATGAACTATCTACCGCATAATATTTCGCTATCCGCGGGTGTTTCCCTAGCTCTGAGGCAGGGGACATATATGAACCTTTGCCGACTCGTTACATAGAAAGACCGAATTTCCGAAAGACCTCGCAAATACCTCCGTAAGTCATCATGAGTCATCTTCGCAGCCTTCAGCGGAACGCGAAACAAGAACCGAGAACTCCGTCAAACAGATTCCCCCCAAGGCGACAACCAGACAATCTATTTTGATGACCCATCCCACCCTGCTAACTGTTGAAAGTCCAGCCGCTCGCTCTACCTCACCAGACTCATGGCTGAGAGCGTTTGTACGCTCGGTCGGTCTCGGCGTGAGTCCATCTGCTTCTCCCGGGCTGACCTTGAGTCCGTTGTCTTGCTGGATGACTTGCCGAGAGACTGGAGGCGGGACTTCAGTAAGGTGGTGGAAGATGAAATGCTTGAGGTGGATTGAATCGAGGCAGTGTCTGACGGCATGTTGGCGGTTTGCTGTATTTGGTTGATCGTTTTGACGGACGAGGTGCTTTGTCGAATACTTGTTTTGTTTGGTAGAAGGAGGTGCTCGCAAGTGATGTCCAATTGAGCAGTGAAGAAAGTAGTTTGGTATTGTTTGATTGAGTAGTGTCGCAATGCTTCTCGAATTCTTGTATTGCTTTGCGTCTGTTGCTTCGAGATATTGATATCGAATGTATTGATGGTGAATACTGAAAAGGCACAAACGAAAAGCAAGGAGAGCAATGCGATACTTATAATCCGTCATGAGCCATAATGCCATGACCAATGCCTCCCACAGCCTCACGCACGTCCAAACTCATTTTTCCCTACGCAGGCACTCTCACGAGTCACACATACCCTAGGCATTCCGTGCTCATAGGCATAACAGGGACGGAGCCAGCCTCGGATTAGCAAGCAAGCCATTCCTGACATTGATGGTCAGGTCTACTCCGAAAGGTTTGCGCCAGCATTGGACGGTTTGGAGATGTATGACTCCCACCGACAGCCTATATCGCCGAGCTAAAGTCATACGAGGCGTTGTAGCCAACGCTTAGAAATGGCGGAGAGCCGTTTCCGGGATGTTCGGAGTCGAAACAAGGTGACCGCTATGAACGCGTACGCGTGTACCGAGAGTGTGGAAGTGGTGTGATCAAACACAGCCGCAAATACCCTGGATACCTCAATGTACCTTTGATACGTCTGCCTTGTCACATTGATTACCTGATGAGCTTGATTGAGCAGTATTGTGGTCTAGCCTGAAACGCCGCTTTACACGCGTGAAAGTGACTCGAAACCTGCGCTGTTGCTTGAAGTATATTGTGTGACTTCAAACATACTAGTGGCCTGAGCAATGAAAATTCTTTCTCTCGGTTCCGTAAAGTGTTCACTTACTTTGTCTGCCTGGCGATGATTATTGTCGTCGTGATGTGTTCATGTGGTTGGTCTGCGGAGTTGGCATTCCGGACTGGTCGTACTCCGCAGGTGGCAGGGATTTCATTCCGTGCAGTAATCCATGCTTACAACATACAAGCTCTTCGGACCCAGCTCGTACGTGATCGAATGAAGCTCCGGCCGACGACTGGATACTCTCGCGCGAATTAGAGTCCAAAGCCGCAACATGTTCTGAGCTTGTGATGGACGGTACAGGCGACAGAATTCAGCAGCTTATGTAGCATACGGAGTTGAGTACCTGGAAGAAAACAATGAAGTGGCATTCCACATGTGACACAGTCGCTATGCTAGTCCGGCCAAGGTCATCCCCAACCAATGCTGTTGTTCCAAGCATTATGGTCGAGGCTTGGCATCTATCGTATGGTACAAGTATGTTCATGACTCAAGAGAAAATTTCCACTCTAGACCCAGACGTCTGCGTCAACCCCAGCCCCTCAGCCCTTCGTCTCCGTCGACCAGAGGATGGCCATCAAACCACTTGATTAGATTCTGATACACCACAAGCATCGTGCCGCTTTGTACGCTCGTCCATACCGCTCTTGGTCCCACCCCACGAAACCATCCGCCAAATCCTTCAGTTCGATAGATGATGCGCAATGCTTTCACGACGGACTCGGTATCAAGCGGCACTTGGCCATGTTGCTTGAGTGCGGTGGAGGGGCCAGACGTAGAGATTGGTAGCTTCCGTGTGGTCGAACCTGAATTCATCGTGCCCACCGTTGCGGATGGTCGATGAGTTGTCGTAGGGGAAGGAGTCGATGTGGATCCCACGGCTGCCACTGTCGCAGAGCTCTTCTTCGAATTTCGTGCCGCCGCAACGACATCTGGGTCCAGCTCGGTCTGAATGCGTGTCTTCACGACGTCCAGCGGACATGTGATGATCCCGGCCATACCACCAGCTGTAGCTCCCGTCAAGATCTCCAGAGGGAGACCAATATCCTTTCCTGGTCCTACGAATTGCTTGGCCCATTTCTGCTCCTGCTCGTAAAATGCAAATTGTAGAGCTGAGAAAGGCAGATCTCGACTGAGCGTCGCTTTGTAGCCGGAGAATAGCTCCGCCAAGCCCTCCGCGCGATAGATTGTGCGTATAGCATGCATGCTGGAGCGATAGTTGTAGCCAGAGCTGAAGAACGGATTGTTGAAGCGTCCTTGGAGTTGTAGCCTGGTCTTCAAGACCTCCGTAGGGACGTACAGTGGACTTGCTGCAAGATCAGCCACGAATCCAGAAGCAAAGTATGCCATTGAAGGCGTCACGCCCCGATCAATCATTTGTCTCTTGCTCCACTCGTAGCACCCAAAGAATATCAGCGTACCACCGAAACTTCCGAGGAACGCAGGCGTGACTCCTCCATACAGTCCACGCCACAGTCCTTCCTGTCTGAAGATCGTGTAGTATGTGTTACCCATGCTAGTATATTTTGGCGGCATGTGTGGGTCACCTTGTTGACGTGTCTTCACCGTGTCCAGACTGTGCATCAACATGTCTCCCACAGTACCTCCAAGACCACCTGCCAACATGGCGTGAATGTATGGGGGCCGATATGCCTCATCGTCAACATCTATCCGAGCCTTTGTCATCTCCGTGCGAACACCTTCTTCCGTCCGTCGCGTATCCGCCATGGTATCCATCCGAGATGTGCTGTGGGTACCATCGTTGATGATGGGGTGTGTAAGAGGAACGTTGGGATCACTGGTTGAGTTGTAGTCCGCCTCACGGGCTAGGACCATAGAGATGGTTGTGGAAGGCCGACCGCATGCGCCGGGCTTGAACGAGAGCGAGATTTTCGTAAGGATGTAATCGTATTGTCTGTGATACCGCGACGATCAGGATACTGTGTTGTGGTGGGTGACACAGCAACAAAGGGGTTGGAATGTTCAAGTGAGGTCAATGAGGTGTTTCTGGATCATCACGCATATGTTAGCATTCCCAAAATCTTGAGACTCCCGAAATCCTGACTAATGCCCGCATCAACTCCGGCGTTGCCCGACCTTCTACTGACTGAACAGCTTCATCAATGCATGTCAGATACGTGATTACAGAAGAAGCCGCATCGGCGGAGACTATACGACGTGAAGTACATTGGAGGTTGTTGCTGTTGGCCTGGGGTATGAATACGTCACGTTCGTGGGCGAGCTTCTGCAGGAAACCATGTCTTACGATCTACAACTTGGCAAAATCTCCTCCAATGGCGAACAGATTCCTGCCTTTGCCATCTTGGCTCACTCTGCCACTTCTTCCAATAGGCTCGACGCTGGTACTGCAAAGCTCTTGTAACGTCCTGGCATCTGCATGGTTGGCAAGGAAACGATGCCCGTTCTTTCTCAACCGGCCCACGACGTGGCCTCGCGAAGGAGTGCCGTCGCGACCAAAGTCTACAGTATATGTCTAGATCGCACTCAAGTTAGCACTTCACATCGTAGGACAGTATCTTGCGGTTGACATACTTCGATTATGGCATCTCCCTCCGCAACTTCTTCGATAGCAGGTACCTGTACATCTGTGACGAGATCTGGGAGTGGATCTTGATCGGGATACGGTAGACCATCCGCGCGCGGACTTGAGGAAAGGCACACGACGTTCTGGTAGGATATCCAGCCGCCGTTAGCTAAGATCAGTCCGATTCTCCCATTGCCCTTTCTGAGTTGGCGGGTCATCTCTGTTATGGCCTGCGAAAATTGCATCAGCATCGCTCTGGCTATATTGAGGATCGGTAGCAATACTGACATGCATGGAGTAGTTGTTACCGGCTCCACCAAATGATGTGAGACCACCAAGCAGTGTGACGGGCTTTGGACCGTTCGTGATAGGCATGCCGAGATGGTGGCAAGCGAGCTTCGGCACGATGGGAAAACACCTGTGACGTGGTCAGTCTCTAGACCGATATGAAGGTTGGCAGCGCAGCATACGAGTAGAAGTCGAAGAGATCTATGTCATCTCGTTCTAGAGCTGAGACCTTCATAGCGGCATCTAATGATCTCGAGATCGACGGGCTCCACCAAAAGTTAGGACGCAGCCAGACTGAATCAAGCAAGATTTGTTAGCTAGAGCCAGTGTTATGCAAAGCATTACATCGACTCACAATCGGTGCTGTCCTTTGTGCCGGCGCCACCAAGTGGATATACCCATTTGCTTTCCGGGATGCCCAACTCCCTCGCATACTCTGTCGATGTCACAATACATGCCGCAGCCAGGTTGACGGTGTTGAAAGCGTTCATCAGTAATGGATCTTGCACATCAATCAGCTTGTAAACATCCTGACCATAGCGTAAGACCTACAGGGAAGACAAATCATTCGATTTTTCTTTGACACGGTCCCGATGCTTTGCTTTGTTTCAGCTGCGGTGCCATAGTTCCATGCGTATTCATTGCTTTCGGCGACTTTTGCGAACTCGGCATAAAGCTCTGTGGACTCGGCATGATTGTCACTGATGGTCTGGTTTCGATGTGCGCGAAAGCCGTTCTCATATAGAGGATAGAGCTGTATTGGGCTGCCGATTGCGTGGCGAGCTCCAATGTCTGACTAGGTCAGCTTCTTTGCGATCACTCAATGTAGAGGTCAGGTACCTCAGAATACCTTTTTTAAGCTCACGAGTCGTTGGCGAGAAAACCGAATTCACGTCCTCTGCTGGAGTGGTCCAATTTGGCGGTGGCATCTGTTTTGCCGCAGCACACGCCGACACTATCTTTGTCAACATCAAACCCTAAGGTGAGTTACTTGCATTGTACCTACATGAAGCCAGAGCCTCTCCACCAGTCACGATTGCTACCTTGCTCTGTCCTTTGGAGATCCTTCTTGCGGCCTCATCAACAAAAGCAGCGGGTGAGTTGCCTCCATGATCGCTGTACACTTGATGTCCGGGATGCACACCCAGCTTTCCAGAGAGCAATCCAGGTAGATCAGGATACGGCCAGGTCCAAGTCCTAACAACGCTGACACTGTCAATGTGTGATTGTAACGTCGCGGCGGTTGTAGACGGTAATCCGGTGTCTTGTAAAGCAGATTGGATGGCCTGGAGCATTAATTGAGCTGGCTCAATGGCATCTTTGATCTGTTTCGATCTGTTGACAATATCTGCCACTCCAACGATAATGGGTGTCTTTCTCAAAGTCGGTTCCATGTCATCAAATACTTCTTTTCACTTGATATGAAATGTTCGGAACACCAGTTTGATGCAACAGTACCGCGTGGCTGTTGATGTGCTAGCCGTAAGGTACAGGCATTCTACATGTAGCCGATTGCCTCGGTCATGCCAACCCTAACCCTAGCATCATCAATACTGCGAATGCTGGTATCGACTCTCCAGGCGTCTACAGACGAAAGCACATGAGTTGGCATACGTAATAGTAGCTTCGCAGTATTGCTGTTCTTATTCGTACTTCCTCTTGGCGATATGGGATAGAGTAGAGGTTGAGTTGGATGTAAGGTACCTTAAGTAAACGTACCTGAGTGTATAGTAAATTTAGGTATCATGTAATGTCTAAGAATATATCCTTTGAGACACGAAATATATGAAAATACTATGCTGCAGCAAGAGAAGATACGACAACACGTTGTAGAACGGTTTAAAGCATCATCATCAGCTCGAATAGTCTCCGTAACGCCGTCGCTATCAGTACATCAAGTCGATCACTTGGATCCCAAGCGCATAAGTACAGGTGTCAGAGATCGCCCGCAAGTGTCTCCAACAAGCATATCGTCAAGTCAAGCCATGTGTAGAAGGCTGTACGACCACACACACCCAAGCTGCTGTTGACTGCATGATCAAGAACCCCAAGCCTTGCGCTCATCCTCGAACGGACTCGCATTAGCATCATCATTGCTTTTGCCGCTATATTGCCGCTCTTCCCATGGCTGCTCGTGGCCGGTTTCGTCAACACCCTTTTGGTCGTTCACCGGCTGCTCTTCGCCATCATCGTCATCACCATCGCCGACTCTAAAAGGAGTGTCGAGAGTATGACTTCCATCAGGTATCTTCGTTTCTGGTCGATCTGGATTGAATCCTTGTCGAACCTCTTCAACCTCGTCGCCGTTCTCTTCGATCTGAACGAAATGTTTCTGCTCGACCGAATTCCACCCCGGTCCGCCTTCTTTTCTGGCACGGACACGCTCGATTTGCTCTGCCTCTTCGTCTTCGACTACAAGATCGACAAGTTGCGAGTTGGCAGAATTCGAAGATGAGGACGACTTGTGACGAACGAGTTCGCCGATGACAGGAAGAGCAGCGAGTCGACCTTTACCTTTTGAAGAGCTTTCCGTACTGCTAGAACTGGGCCTATGAGACCCGTCCTTGTGCGATTTGCTGTGTTGAGGCGTGTCTTCTTGTATCGACTTTATCCGACTCTTCCTTCGCTTCTTGTTGTCTGCGGTGGGTTGTAGTATAGAGCGGTTAGTACTGGCACTGAGCATATTGGGGTCGGAGTTGAGACGATCTTCTCGCGAAGCATAGTGCGTGTTGATGACGGGATAATTCCAGTCGCCAAACTCCAGGGCCCGAGCATTGCTGTACAACCGTTCCTCTTCATCGTCTAGCTGCGGCTCGTTTACTTCATCACGTGTTCCATACCCGTGCGGTGGGTGGCGCTCTCTGCTGTGGCTTCCACCTCCACCTGGGCTCATAGTCCGCGCTCGACTATCGGTAAATCGTGCGAGTAGCGGTTGCTTTGCCTCATGGCCTGGCGCAGGTATCCAATATTTGCCCTTGCCATTCCTCTCATACCGCATACCCTCTCTCATCCTCGCTTCTCGACTGGTTGAGTCCTCATGGGCCATGACGTTATCCTCGGCGTCAAAATACCTGTACTCGTACTTCTTCCCACTAAACGTCTCTTTTGCGTCCTCGATAAGATCTCTCGGTCCGAATGCGTCGCGTAAGGCAAAGGTCACTGGCATGCGAGCATCTGATATGGTGCGATCTGCGTAGTCCTTCCAGCTAAAAGCATACCAGTGTGATATGGCGAAGAAAGGCATCTCGAAGCAGATCAAAGCGTCCTGAATCGCGGTGGCCAGATTGTCCGCAGTGTATCCGCCTCCAATGCTAGGTATCGCACCAAGAAACACGAGGATCGACAGGAAGAAGCCCTGCCACCAACTCGCGAAAATGATACCTTTGATGCACAGAAATTTGGGCATTGGGCGGAAAGGCTGAAGATCTGCAGACATGCAGACCCAAAACAAAGCCAGGTCGTACAGAGACCAACAGATGGAAACGTTGTAGATGACGCTCGTCCAGAAGTACCCCGAGTTCCAACTGATGACACCATCTTTGAAGGTTCCAGTGGCCTTCATGATAACAGTGGCTATAGCCAAGATCGGTTTGATCCACGTGTACTGCAGAATCCCTCTCTTGATAGACAAGAACATATGTGGGTCGCTGATGTCGACCTTGGTGAAGCAGTGGTTCAGGGGCCACAGATGATTGACCGGTGGTCGTCCATGCATCATGATGATCAAGCTCCTCTCCCCTCCAAGGAAGTTTACCAGCAGTTGGAAGAAGGTGTAGAGGGTGAAAGCTTCGTAAACGTCGCGAAACGGCTCGATCCAGAAAGCAACTTTGAGCGATGTGAGGGACGCCCAGGAGGCAATAGAGAAGATCGGAACGAGGACGAAGATGCGAATGACATGGCGTTGGAGAAGCGGTTTGCGATAGTTCTTCGCCTGGAGAAGAGTGGTGAGGAGGGTGAGAAGGCAGGCCGTAAGTGCAGAGACACCAGTCAATATCAGCACGATGCGTCCAAAGCCCGAGCCGGTGCCACTGTCCTCGTCTTGTTCTCCCATGTTGACTAGACTTGTCATGGTTCTTAGGATACTGCCTGTGTCGTAGTCGTGGAAGGGTGGGAGAAGAGCGGCCGGCTAATGATTCATGTCGTGCTTGTCATGACCACGTAAGTTGCAGTGATGAAGGCGAGGAGAGATCTTGAAGCAAAGTGGTGAGGTTGTGGCAGTTTGAGAAGACGAGGATTTGCTGTTGCCTTTGATACATGTATGCGGCAGCATGATGAAAGTTGGAGCAGGGTCTGAGCTCTTCGTCATCTGCTCCACCACCACCACGTGAGAATATGGCTGCACCTCTACATAAGTACATAAACAGGATACACATATACACATGCACATGACTATCGATTCGATCGGCATTTCACCTATATATCTATGCACGTCACTGTATTGAGATCTTTGTTGGTGCAGACTGGAGTGCAAGATAAGTACGATTGCGATGCAGACAAACAATCATCACACACAGGGGAGAACGTGGTGAAAACGATTCATCGTTCAGAATATCTGCAGAGACATGATCGTAAAACACACAATGCAACAACAAAGGAAAGTCCAGATGCTACCATATCCTCCCCTCATTCTCCGCATATTTCAATGGTCATTCCAGCATCTTTCATGGCTTCAAGCCGTCATCTATCAATCCCTCCGCAATCTCGCTGAGAGTGGTAGGCGCAGAAAGGTAAGGCCTGCCGACAGCTGCTTTTCTTCTCGCTTATTCTGTCCACAACATCAATCCGCACCCATACCTGAGTGAACACCATCTAAAGTTTGTCGTAGTAGTTGGTGTAGTCGGGCACCTCGACCTTGAGACCCTTCCTCTTGCGCATCTCCTCCACGATTGCTCCGCAAAGCGACGTCTTGTCGAGCACGCTGCCACCGGGCAGAATCTGCCAGTGGTCGAACACCATCTGCGGGAAAGCCTGTCCACCAGTGGCGGAGCGGAGATCGGCGTTGAAACCGAAGGACTCCTTGACGGGCAAGTAGGCCTTGATGTTGAACAGAGGAGTACCAGGACGTTGCGCCTCCTCGAAAACGTGACCACGTCTTCGGGTGAGGACACCGTAGATACCTCCCATGGCCTGCTCGGGAACTTGGATCTCGCACAAGAAGACGGGCTCGAGGAGACCTGGGTCAGCGAGAAGAGTAGCGGCGTAAAGCACACGACGCGCGGTTGGGATGATCTGTCCACCGCCGCGGTGAATGGCGTCAGCGTGGAGAGTCACATCCATGATGTTGAAGCGAACGCTACGCATGGGCTCTTCAGCCACAGGACCTTCCTTGGTCGCCCACTGGAAACCTGAGACAACGGAATCCTTGATTTCGTTGAGGTACTGAACGGCCTTAGTCTGGTCGACGAGCAAGTTGGCGCCGTTGGTGTCTGGACCGAAACACCAGATCTTACGGGCGTCAGTGACGTCCCAGCCGTGGTCGTCTGCGAGGATACGAGCGCGGGCCTTGAAATCGTCACGTGGGCCGATTCGGCCGCTCTCAATCTCCTTGGAGACCTCCTCAGCGAGGGGAGTGGCGACCATGTAGAGACGGTTGTGCTTGTTGGGGGACTTGGACAAAGCGGTCATGCTGGAGTCACCGTTGACAGACTCACGGTACTGGACGACTGGATCGGAAATGCGGAGAGGCACACCGGCGTGGTCCTCCTCGAGATCCTTCAAGCAAATCTCAAGATGCAGCTCACCAGCACCAGCCACAATGTGCTCGCCAGACTCGTTGATCATGGTCAGGACGCAAGGGTCAGACTTTGACAAACGCTTAAGACCTTCGACAAGCTTGGGCAGATCCTGGGCGTTCTTGACTTCGACGGAACGTTGCACGACAGGAGACACGGAGAACTTCATGACCTTCATGTTGTGCGCGGTCTCGGAAGTTGTGAGAGTACCAGATTTGAGCAAGAACTGATCGATACCGACCAGGCCAAGAATGTTACCGGCTGGCACGTTCTCGATGGGTTCAGTGTAGCGACCCATCATGAGAATAGTTCGTTGAATGGCCTTGATGAAGAGATCTTCCTTCTTGCCTGGAATGAAGTTGGGGCCCTGGATGCGAACCTTGAGACCAGAGCGTGCGGTACCGGAGAAGACACGTCCGAAAGCGTAGAAACGACCTTTGTCGGAGGTCGGCACCATCTTGGAGACGTACAACATGAGCGGACCCTTGGGATCGCAGTCACGGATACCAAGTGCGGACTCGTCGTCGGGAGGACCCTCGTACAAGGTCTCCATACGGTACTTCTGGGCGGTTACTGGGGATGGAAGATGAAGAATCATCATCTCCATGAGCGCATCGGCGGCGGGCAAGAACTTGCGCATGACAACCTTGAGGAGCTGCTTGCCCTCAAGGTCCTTCTCGTCGCTGCTGAGCTTGATCTCAAGCTTCTCCAAAAGCTTGGGGATCTCGTCCTTCTTGAAGTTCATGACAGCTTCAAAGATGCGGAAGATCGGGTCCAAACAGAACTGGTTGAACGCACGCTCGAGCTCCTTACCCTCGTGTGTGCCGACCTTGGTCCACTTCTTGGTCTTTGGGTTGAACCAGCTGTCTCCCTGTGCATGTGTCAGTCCTGGACGTACGTATTTCATGATTCTCCCGAACTCACCCATAGTCTTTCCATCATCTTGTTCTTGTCCACACCGAATTTCTTCGAGTATCTTGCGGCGAATTGTCTGACAGTGAACGCCCAGCCGTGAAGACCGGAGCCGAAAGCGACGGTTCCCTTGTCGGGTTGAACCTGGACATCACCGAGAGTCTTGTCAAAGTAAGTGGAGATGACCACGTTGACGGACTCAATCACACGGGAGAAGTTCTGGAACAGATCTTCCTTGCTAAGTTGCAACTCAAGCAGAGCGCGATCGACCTTGTTGATGATGACCACAGGCTTGATACGCTCACCGAGAGCCTGGCGAAGCACAGTCTCAGTCTGCACGCACACACCCTCGATGGTGTCGACGACGACAAGGGCACCATCAGTGACACGCAGCGCAGCGGTGACCTCAGAGGAGAAATCAACGTGACCAGGCGAGTCGATCAGGTTGACCAAGAACTCGTTCTTCTCGGTCTTGGTGGGGATATCCTTGAGGTCGTCTGCATCAGGCAGCTCGCCGTACAGCGAGATGGCGGTAGATTTGATGGTAACACCACGCTCTTGCTCGTCGGGTCGGGTATCTGTAAACCGAGCAGACCCGGCGTTCTTGGCTGAAATGATACCGGCACGCTGGACGAGGGAATCGGTAAGGGTAGATTTGCCGTGGTCGACGTGGGCAATGACGGACATGTTACGGATGTTGCTCGGGCTGTCCATGACTGCGGAATTGTCAGCATCCACCGCCCAATGCGCAAACCAGTTGGGGAGCGACGAGGATACTTACGAGCACGGATCTCCTCGACGGTGAAGTTCACCATCTTGGCGGTATTGTCGGGGGGTTATTCGGGATGGTCAGGTATTGTATGTGATGCTGGGAGGCTTTACAAAGCGCCTCTCGTTCAGCGCTGAAATGCACTGATTGACCTGTGAGCGGGGTTGCCTGATGGACGATGAAAGTCAGTATCCGTCGAGACTGGGACAGCTGTGGAAGATCGCTACAGCGATGAGAAGGGTGGTATATACGCACCTGCGACGGCTGTGTGTGTGGTGGCGGTCGAGAAGGAGGGAGGTGGGAGAGAAAGAAAGGTGTAGGTGGTGGTGGTAGTGGTGGAGTAGCCCCGCCGAAGACTTTTGTATCGCTGGCCCACCAGGAAAAAAGGCTTGGCACTGAACTATCTCACGGATTTAAGGCAGATCCGTCGTCACATTCAGCCCGATTCACAACGGCGAAAGTCTCCAACATGGGAGAGTCAAATGCGGTGTCTACTATCTGATCATTATTGCCACGATTGACTCCTTTGACTCACCCGGAATCTGTTACAGTCCTCGCATTCTCCTGGCTTGCAAATCACTGGCGACAAAGCTCAATTTCGATCAGATCACGTGTATTGCGGGGCCTTTTCATGTTCTCTAGTAACGTTCACTGTGGCGCGGTCGTGGTAAGGGGCGGCGGTGTCTCAATTCATCTTCCAAAGCACAACAACACCGCTGTCTGTCATGATATTACTGTTATGACCATCATATGTATTGTATTTCTTTCAATGTTCACAGGAGCAATAGAGTGTGCCCGTTTTGTACACCGACCAACCGAGACGCCTTGCTAAAACGCAACAGAACATACAGCAGCAACGCCACCCTAGCTGTCACAGTCCCTTCTCACGAGCTTCCCAGAATCCTTTCATATGCATCTTCCACCTCCTTGGCCACCTCCACTAGACTGACTATAATGATTTGGTGGGTGACATTCGGCAAACGATCTCGGTTTAAGCCAATCCACTCAAGTGGTGGTGTGGCCTCACCCATGTCCCTGAGTTGAGGCGTTTCAATCACTGGAGGCTCTAACGCTCGATACTCATACCGGCTTTGTGGAAGGTTCACTTGTGCCGTGATCTTCTCTTGCTTCGAGGATGACGACGAAGTGCCGGTCGGCGTGGTGTCATCCTCTGCTGTGCTCGCCGAAATCTTTACCGCCGATGCGGGTAATGCTTTGCCTAACCTCGAGCCCAACGATCGGGAATGTGAGACCCACATCCCTTTGATAAAGTTGATGCGTGACAGATTCCACCCAACATCGATCTTACCGTCGAATAAGCTCTTGAAGATATAGTCCACGCTGTTCCCCTGTGGATCCTGCCAGGTTTGCATGCTTGCAATCACTTTAGGGACTCTCAGGATGATACCACCCTTAGCATTCAATGCACTATTGACCACGTCGTCCACGCTGATATCCAATGCTTTCGGGATCGCAGTGGCTCTTCTTACTGATGCTAGCGCAACTTGCAGCTGTCCCAGAGTCATGCCGAGGCCGCTGTGTATCCTGCCCGCCGCTAAACCCACGGCAAAGCGTGCTTGGATGTCGTTGGCCTCGAGCTTCAAGATCTGGCTGTCAAAGAATGTACCGGGAAACACACCAAAACACATGGTTCCAAGAGTGAGTACGACATCTGTGTGCAGCGAGATCGAGGTCTTATTTGGCTGCAGCTGAATCCGAGCGGCTGCCGGCGAGTTGACTGAGCTGATAGCAGGTCCGAACCTTGTCGGGACAACGGTACTCTCTCGTCGCACATGCTTCTCTATATCTCTTAGACTCTGCATGTACGCAGCCTGCTTGTCTTGGATCAATCGATCAAACGCCTGATACAAGCCTACAGCCTGTGCTGGTGAAGTCGAAGTACAAAAGACGTAGGCTTTCTCGCAATCAAGTACAGCAACCAATCGATCACTAGCGTCACGATTTGCCGGGTTGTCTCGAACATTGTACATCAGGAAGTCGAAACCTTCAATGTCGCCAAATGCGAATGCTTGATAGTCGAACGCGGCCTTGGCTCTCAGTCTTTGAAAGCCAACGGATGCTTGGATGAGTGGTGTCTGTTTCTCAATCTTTGCGTCCTCCGGCCATTTTATCGAGGTGCGTACGCCGAGCCTGCTCAACTCCACGAAGCCACTCATGCGGCCGGTACTTGCTATGGCCATCTCTTCCATACCGATGCATAGATTCTGCTCCCAGTTGGAATCCTTCTGCTGCGAAGCCCAGAGATCTGCAATGGTGAATGAACTTTTACCGATACTCTGACCGAGATCAAGCTCGACGCCTAGCTGTGCGATCGATACTGTGGCATTCCATGGGAATGCCGCCGCCGCCGCCACCGACTTGTATCGTTGCACAATATAGTCATCAGTCTTGGCTGTAGCCACTGGCGGGCCTTGTGCATTGGACGAAGACTGCCTGATTTCGGGCGGCAGCCAGATCTCTCGGAACAACAGAAGGTCTTGTAATTGCTTGCCATTGATTGTGATTTTCGTTGGGTTGAATTTCAAGATGGCTGATACCCCATTTACGCCGCTTAGATGCTTACTATTCATGAGTGAAAGCACAATAGACTCCATGTCGTAACTGAATGTCGGCTCTCGGGAGTACATGTGTTTGACCTGTGCGGTGAGCTTTGTAACGACTGCAGATATGGCAAAGAAATGCCCGTAGTCACCCGAGTCAATGGTATTAACTGTGAAATAGAGATCGTCCAGCGCCGCAGTGGCATCAACACGAGCAATAGGCTGACAGGAAAGTCCGAACTCCTGCCGTCTGATTCTGAGACCAAGATTGACCTTGGTCTTGCCAAATATGGCGGACGGATTAGCTGCGACGATACTGTCTTCCTCAAAGAACCGGGGATTGCTATGCTTTGTGCTCTCCTCTTGGTTCTTGGCCGTCTGTGCTTTCTCGCTTTGATCTTTCATGACGTCTTTCACAGACTCCGTAACCTCCAAGACCAGTGGGACAACGTTAGGTAGAAGCATATTGCGAGAGGCATCGATTTGCATCTCTCCATTGATAGTCGGATGTCGGTCGTTACGGTTGTATTCCAGTTTGAGTGCCATACCCGGTGCTTTGAGCGTCGTATGCATAAGTCGGCCCTCAGGAGCGAATTGTCCGTATCGTCCATGCTGAGTGCCGGCACCTCCATGTTGTTGCTGGGACGATGCCGCTAGCGATGCGAGGGTATCGTGATGCTTTGAGCTACCTTGCACATATACTTGCGCGCCGGCAAAGTCAGCCTCCACAAGAAGTGAGGCAAGCCGACGCGTATCGATCAATTTCTTCCTCGGAGTGCCTGCGGATGTGGTTGTGCTTTGCCACGTTGCAGTTCCTCGCTTGAAGCTCTCCATCGCGAAGCTGACGGAGCGCTGAACTCCGCTCACAGGAATTATGAAGCGGGACTCCAATTGGAGATCTAGTGGCTCACCAGTCGCCTTACATGCAAGGCTCCAATTCTTGTTCCTGGACCAGTAAGCAACGCTAAACCCGATTTCGGGGAGCAGTGCAGAGTTGAGTGATCGTTTTGTAATGCTCGCACGTTCTTGAGTCAGCTGCACCAGTAGATCCTGAATCGTTAACTTGGCCTCGTTGCCGCCACGCGTAGTGAAGAGAATGCTCGACAGAGTAAGCACAGCATCTTCTGGTATAGCATCGGGTGTAGATGCAAACTTTTGTCCAACCAGCCAGCTGATCTGGATATTCCGCAGCTCGATCGTTGTTTGCACCGAGAGCAGGTCGGCAGCTGTGAAAGCTACCCCCTCTGCTTCAACACCAGCTGCGATTGCTTTCCTGCCTTTGATTCTTTGGATCACAGTGCCTCTCCGAGAATCTCTTAAATGGCGCAAATATTCCAATTCTTTGGACAAATCCAATTCCTTGATCCGGTCTTGCAGGTGGTTGATCACACCGACAACTATAGAGGCCGTATCCGGGTAGGCGTTGGCATCAAGACTGTTGCTACGGACTGTCAATTCTCTTGCCATCGTACCGTCCTCTGTCATCTTCGAGTCGAAATGAATACTCAAAGACAGTGTCACGTTACCGCATTGTTGACGCCTACTCTGTTCAATGATGGTAAGAGATGCACCAATATTCCGGATTTGTGCATGCACTTGGGGTATGAGGGGATTACTGTCTTCGCTGGTAGCTCGATTTGAGGCTTTCGCATGAAGTGGCCCAATGCCAAATTCCACTTCAGCCACGGCGTTCTCGCGCAGCTGTGGTGTTGATGCTGCTACTCGGATTCCCAGCAGAGCAAATCGAACATCGTAAAAAATCCTGTGAGTTACCGCGATCGTTGGCTTTTCCGGTGTCTCTTCCTTGCCGTCAAGTTCTTGAACATGGTCTTTGATGTCGTCCACACCACCTTTGATGGCAGAGATGACGTTCTGCACCTCGGGCTGATTGACGACAGCGATGACGCGCTGTATGGCGGCAGCATCAACATTCACTTTCTCCACTGTCATGGCAATAGATACACTTGTTTCGTGCGCGCCAATTTCTACTCCGGTATGTCCATTGACTGGCGGCAATACAAAGATGTCTTCCTCATGCCTTTGGTTCGCGGATAGATTGACGAAGGAATGCTGCTGCTGACCAATGTCGAAATCGATGTCGAACAAGCGTACGTCTGTCATGGTTGGTGCAACACGAATACTTGCTGCTGTGCCCTCGAGATGGTAATTCAGCGTGGAGAGCAATGACACCTCAAAGTGGAGCATCCCAGCAAGAAGGGCTATGCTAAACTTTGGCGTAGTGATACCACTGGCTGCCTTGCGTTCGAGCAATTCTAGGTTCTCCATGGGCGCAGGCAAAGTTTCGACACGTCCGACGTTGGCGTTGTCCACAAGAGCCTTGATTTTGGCCACCTCGTCGACTATGATAAGGTCAATGATGCGAAGAATCCCAGGCATCTGCTCGACCACGGCGATCTCAAGATCGGTATATGCTGCAGCGAGGGTCACTGTCGGTGGCAGTGAAACATCTCCACGTGGCTGCAAATGATCAACATAGATGCTAGGACTCGCTAGAAGCGTCTGCCAAATCTTGACCGCATTAGGACCATAGAGTTCAGTGACAGCCCTCTCAGCGTTCACCAGAGCGCTAGCACATTGCCCGTACACTTCGTCAGCTTGAGTAGTGCCGATGAGAGACATCTTGAGTCCTTCAGTACGAGACAGCAGCTGTAAATTGATGGTCTTGAGCGTAATGCTGCCGCCCTCCGTGGAAAGCACGATGTGGAAGTCGTGGCGACCAATCTCGTCTTCGAGCACTTCACCTGGCCGACGATGAGGTTTGTCCATGTCCTTACTTGAGGTCGGTATGTGTGCAAGGTTGTCAGCAAGGGGTAAAACCATCTCTGCGACCTCATAGATGGCCCAATCCAAAGCAATAGCAATGGTGCTTGTGTGTATCTGCAGTTGCGTTTTGGTCCGCATGTTCTCATCCACGAGCATAAGTCCGGTAGGTGCTGTAGGCGGCGAGTCCTCCAGCGCAATGGATGTATCCTCGATAACGATCTCACTAACACTTTCACCTTTGCTCAAAGCGACACGAGTGTACTGGGCCCTGACCGTCAGCGCCAACGGCTTTTTCGACGATACATCCAGGCTAATTTCTTCCTCTAGATCAAAAAGGTTGCGGAATACCAGTGTTTGACCCACGTTTGGAACGTCCCAGTTGCGCCATTGAGCCCAGCTTCGAAGTATCTCAGCTTGCACATCATCGACTGGGCTATCGAGTTCCGCTCTTACGCATTCGCTTTCTAGCGCATTGCGCGCAGGGTCAGATAGACCTCCCAGGATTTGTCGGAAACGACTCAAGATTTTCCAGCTTTCCTGGTTCCGGTAATGATCGGGGAAAGCTCGCAGGATATAGACCATTCGAGAAAGGAAGGGAGGGTCGCTGACATCCTCACTATGCCGGGTCAAAGTGTGTATCAAGCACAGAAGCCTGGTATGATCAGCGTGGAGTACCTCATCAAAACGACTGGTAGTGGTCTGTATGGTTGGCATGAGTCGTAAGGTGAGCTGAGCAAGATACTTCGCTTGCTCCCCCAGAATATCAAATTGAGTATCGCGCACAGAGACATGAATAGACGATGTGCTTGCAATAGCCACCCAGACGAGAATATCACTTATGTTCGCCTCGACGGCTGCCTCTGACAGCCTGCCATCTTGGTAAACCTCGCCTAGCGATACGTCCAGGCTTTCGGATAAGGTATGTAAAGCAAGAGTCTGCTTCGCCCCTTGTGCGGTGGGCTCGGCTCTGACCCGCACCGTCTGCTCCAACCCGCGAATTGTGACGTCCAGACGGTCCCATGATGGATCGGCTGCGTCCTCCATCGTGGACGGATTCATCACACGTAGTCTCGCACTGGGCAGACTACATTGAATCTCAAGCACAGTTTTCGTACCGTGCCTGGCCGCTTGTCGGCTGTCGATCTCGCCCATCACCTTCATCTGAAATGCATCCATTACCGTCTCTGGAGTTTTTGGAGATATGGTGTCTATCAGCTTCACCACGGTCTCCGCCATCCGCGGCTCGGCAAATATCCTCAGACCTGGCACAAGTTTGATGAACACACTAGTGTGTCCAAATTCCTGGCTGACTTCATCGGACTCGATGACAACATCCGGCAACAAGATGGATGACAGGCTGATCTCGTCATCTGCCCTATCGGACAAGTATTCGAATGCAGGTACCCGAGACTCGTCAGGTTCGATTTGATCAAGAGGAAAATATGGAGCAGCGAACGGGCTCGTGAAAGCTATCGTGGCAGGAGACACGTCGATTCGGCCTCTGGACGAAACCGCTGTCGGAACGGTGGATTGGATTGGGGTGACATTATTGCACATGTCCCAGGCACTCCGTGAACTGGTCACAGAACTTCTTGAGCTTACATTATGGCGTGGCTCAAGTGGTCGGAATGTGACCTTTCCTGCTGCAGGCGCTGCCTCGCTGAAGTTTTTGCGTATGGAGGATGACAACGACGACGAAGAATGCCTCCGGCTGAAGCCTTTCGGTGTAGCAAATGAGTTTGACGATTTTATAGACAACGGTTGTCGAGGGCCATCACCCCCGACGGGCGATGGTAGGCGAGGTAGTTGCATAGCTGGAGGATCGAACTCGGGGTCTTCTTCATACTTGGCCTCCCTCTCAAAGTCTTGCTGCCGCTGCAGAAAAGAAGCACGGCCTGTGCGCGCATCGTTGAGCCTCAAATACACTTGCTGCTTTGCGCGCTCTTCCGAAAATCCAGCTTTGCGCCCAGCGACGGCCAGCTCGATGCCGGTCTGTAAGAATGCGTACGTGTGAGCTTGGGAGGTGTGTTTCTCCGCTATGCGTTGACGAGCTCCTCGTTTGGCGTCAACACATGCAAGTGTCAACAATGGGATCCGAACACTGACACGCTGAGAGAAGAGCTCGCCACTCCAGTCATTCGACTCGACGCTGATTGGGTTGGTAGACACAAGAATCGCATCATCTCCAGCATGCAGCCAGACTCGTATAATACCGGTGCGCACTTGAACGAACGTTATGTCATAGAATATGTTAGGACTCGTGATTGGTAGCATGTTCTCGCCATCACGAAACGTGAAGACAAAGGCTTGCCCGGCCAGCGCAGCGTCATGTATGAAAGTGGTCGAGCACTCGCCAGTGATCGTTCCGACATTGATGTTCCATTCGCAAGCATATGCTGGTTCGACTGGTGGTGGACCAAAAGCTCGGAAGCCATAAAGGTTGACATGGCTGATGTACATTTGCGTACGACCTTCGATGTCGTCGGACGACTGCTCGGGTCGGGTTGTAGACGTGCTAGACATCATGCTGATTGGCGAGATGTCTAACCCCATGTCCAAATAATAGCTTGTGACTCGAAGGTCGAGATTGGCAACGGGCACTTCTAAGCGAACACTACATGCGCTTGAGTAGAGGCTTGTGGGAAACAAGACGGCAGCATCCTCGACGATAATACACAATATGACATCGAGCTCGTTGGCTGGCTGAGGTTTTGCGACTGTTGCGGTCTTGACGTTAGCTTCCTCCATAGAGTCACCAGCGTCCTGGAACTCTTCCAACGTCTTGAAATGAATGTAGTCCCCGAAGTAGTTTTCTTTTAAGTTAATCAAAAGCCGGACCAAGAAGCCATATGCTTTAAGATTGAGACCAGTGCCAACAATATCCATACGTAGCACATCTGTCATATCTGGGCCAACTTCAGCATTAGCGCTATAAGAGCCCTTGAGCGTGAGCTTTGGAAGATCGGCAACATGCTTGTCGTGCAGCAGGGTTTTCAATGTGCTCCGTGGCGGATTGAGCAGACGCATTCGCATCTGCTCAGCCAGGACGTCGAAGGTGATGCCGGAACGCTTCGGCCGAAAGTGCTCCAAGGGTATGCCAAGCACGCCGTGTAGATAATCACCTTCGAGGGTAAGAAAATCATTCTTATCGAGGTCTGCCGGACTACTGATGATGTTCGCATCATTCACGTTCAGATACATGACGAAGTTGCGGAACGTCAGATCGAGAGAATAATGATAAGGGACAAAAGAAAAGAACTCCGGCGGCGGGCCTGTTGACCAATCGTTTACCACATCAGTGATAAGGAACATGTGGTCTCGTAGGATGAACAGCTCGAGGCCGTCACAATTGATGGTGAAGGGCCAAGAGCGAAGAGTGTTCCAGGCACACGGGTTTGAAAGGTTAGCTTCCAAAGTAAGAGCACCAGCACGCCACAGCAAATCGTGGTTGACACTACTTGTCATCTCTGTACCCTTGACATCCAAGTCCAATCTATTGCTGAAGCCATTTTCACCGGCGAACATGGCCATATTATAATTGACCGTTGTATCTTTGAGGACTTTAACGTCAATCCAAGCGTATGGGCGAACGTCGATTTGAGGACTGGCCTGCTTGCCCTTTTGACGCTTTCCACGCTTCTGCTTCCTGCCGTGTCTCTTTTTGCCTTCGCCTTTCTCCTGAACTTCGTCTTCTGTACCTTTATGTGCGCGACCCTGCCAGCGT
Organism: Microcyclospora tardicrescens; assembly: GCA_003012245.1. Lineage (NCBI taxonomy): Eukaryota > Fungi > Ascomycota > Dothideomycetes > Capnodiales > Microcyclospora > Microcyclospora tardicrescens. The sequence goes on from PXOE01000134.1 coordinate 179,159, forward strand.
CCGTCTTTAGAAGATTCCCGTGTCGGAATACGTAGCATGACATCGTCTTCCACAACAACAAAGATCTTGAACTCTGTCCAGACGCGGGTCTCCCCCGGCATGAGATTCGGCTTTGGTACTGAATCAACGCAAGCAACGGGAAAGAACACTTGCTGAAGGTTGACTCGCTGTCTATCCGCCCATGGTCCATACACTATTGACCCCCCATGGACACCAAACTCAAGACCATATTCTGGTGGCTGCGATCCGTTGATGTCGCGGCTTGCGGATTCGATGGCGGTCGGAACGGTAGAGTCGGAGTTAGGAACAGTTCCTGGCATGTCGAAGTAGAATTTGAAGTCAATCTTATTACAATCAACAAGGGTGGAAGATTTGGCGTATTCGACACCATCCCACTCGTTGTGGTCGGTGGGATCTCTGTCATCAAGATATCTGGTCAGTCCACGCCATTGTGATTCTCCAGGTACTTGGTCCTGCTGAAATGCTGGAGGCGGCTCATTGACAGATGTCATCGACGCAGTCCGAAGCGAACCATTATGGCTTTTCTGTCTGTGGAATGGAGACTTGAAACTATACCATCGTTGAGTCGACGGCCGCACTACCTTAGCCCGGGTACTGTGTATTTCGTTGGGGTTTAGCTCTTTGTCCCGAAGGATGCGCCGAGCAGCATCCAGTTGTCGGGACTTGAAGTCTCTGTTCGGTTTCATGGATGCAACTACATTTTCCAGAGCAAAGTCAAACAACAGCTTGTAGTAGTCGAGTGGGCCGGCATGACCTGCGTCGATGGTTCCTGTAGCTCTTTCCACTTTTGCCGTTATGATGCTCGTAGTATTTTCGTTGCCGACAGCGGCAGCTGCGCGTTTGCACTCGATCCTGATGGGAAGGATGCGGAGCCATGCTGGGATATCAGGCAAAATATGTGTGCCTGGGGCCTGCGATGCAGCAGAAGTGTTTTGGGTGTCGGTGGGCTGGGGCACAAACCCGAACTGTGCATCCATCTTTTCATCTATGCCATTTGGCGAGGTTGGACTACTGTTCCCTCCTCGAGAAAGCTCATCTTGCTTGAAATCTGCGGCATGTTTGGACTTCCGTAGGGCTGCTTGTATTATGTTGTCGTATACGGGACTTTGATTGTAGATGAAAGCCTCTACCGCTGTGACCTTGATAGAGATCCGACATGGTAGAGGCTTCTTGTTTGCACCAGCCTTCTCTGCCCTGCTGACACTTCGACTCCTGCCTTTGTGCTTTTCATCGTTGCTGACCTTGCTGCCATCCTCGCTGTGCTCCACACTTGTGGGACGTAATCTTCCGCTATTCGAGACGTCTTGTTCCGCGAAAATCTCCGCCTCTTGCACTGATCTCAGCCAATACCTCCATGTGATCATGCCTTCATGCACGAGCAATGTAATGTTGTGTCCATGGTAACGGACATCCTTGAAGAAGATCCTCCCTCCCAACAAGCTGATTTGCAGCGCAGAAATGTCGATGTAGGCGCGGTACTTGTGCCAAGTCCATGCACGAATAGCGTAAGATACCAGAGTTGCGAATAGACGGTTGAAGTAGAAGAGGAAGAACAGAGCGAGGATTCCACAGACCAGTATATCAATCAGGAAGATCCAGTTGAATGCTTCTTGGCCCCCCAACCGGGTAGAGGTCAAGCCGGCCATCTTCTGTATATTCACAAGGACTCCTATCGCAGGGCCGATTCATGATGTCGCATTAATAGCTCGTGTGAGAAGGCTTGATATGTTTGTCCGATTGAGACGCGAGAGAGTGAACTCCAAGACAGTATCTAGCCGCGCGAACGCTTTATATCAGCTGTCGCTACGGCAATGGCACGGCGATGCCATACGGTCGGCGTTCCAGAATTGTGGATTGTTCTGTGCCGGTGGAACAACGTCGTTGAATGCTATATGGAGATACATGTGATTGTGGATTCTGTTAGATGGAGCTGCAGTAGTGATGAAGCTTGATGCATATGTCGGCCCGGCGCGCTGCATAAAGCTGGAGATGGAGCTTCGACGCTACCACGCATGTGCACAGGGCATGAGATACACGCCATGCCGGTACCTGAGCTCTTCACGTGCAATACATATATTCGATTCTCATGTGAATGTTCGTTCAGGTTAACTTGGAGTATGTCGGACAAGACAATCTTGGGCTACGTCTTCAAACTACCAGAATCGGGCTTATCAGCCAAGATGCTGAAAACCTCCACAGGTCCAATCAAGATATAAGGTCAAACTGAACCAGCAGCCATTGCTCAAACACAATGTTGCTCGACGATGCAACGTCCGCTCTGATCAAGGACTTCATCATTGCCAAACTTGACGGCCACGATGCTGAAGCCGACAGCGACATTCTTGCCGACTATTGTCTGGCTTTGCTGAAGAGCAATGATGTTCCGGATGCCGCTCTGAAAGCCAGCGTTGCCGAGAATCTGAAAGACTTTCTCCCTGAGCGCTACGAGTCCTTCACCAACGACCTTTTCGCCGCTCTTGCAACCAAGTCTTACGACCCTTCTCAGCATCTCCCGAACGCTACCGCACCGATCGGAAACTCTTCACCGTGGCTCCAGGGAAGCATCGCACCCGCACGCGTACAACAGGAACGCTCGAAGAAACGGAGATATATCGATCTAGATGCGGTGGATAGCCAAGATGCGGCCACTCACGCACATTCACGGAATGGGGCCGAGAGACCGGCGAAGCAAATGCGCCGTGGTGGACGATCTGGGCGGGGCACACGTGGTGGAGAGCAAGAGCGCAACGGACGGTACGCCCAGCCGTCATACATGGCAACGAAGAACATGAATGATAGACATGAGCATCAAGCATACTCATCCAACAAGTTGCAGCCATCGATGGCCAGGAACTTTACCACTTCATCTTCGGGTTTCGCCGACATGGCCCTCGACCCAGCCAATCCGATGGTAGCGATGGAGATGATGCAGCAGATGCTGAAGATGATGGCGGAGATGGCTGGAATGAATGCCGGACTTGAGTCACATACAGCGAAGCAGCGTTGTCGAGATTACGATAGCAAAGGATTCTGCACTCGCGGAGCTTCTTGTCCATTCGAGCATGGGTTGGACAGACTGGTTGTCCCTCAGCACGGTGAGTATGACCCTGGATTCGCCATGCTGGGTGAGGTTTCGAATGGTCCAGGAGCTGTTGGCATGAAGACTACAGGACGAGGAGGATTTTTGCACGGAAGGACGCAAGATTGGAAAGAGACTTCCCGGGGTAGTCGGAGTCGCTCTGCGCTGTCACATATTGGCCCCAATACCGATCATCGTGTTGCGAGCATTGTTGTTGAGGGCATACCAGAGGACAGCTTACAGGAGCAGACGGTGCGCGATTTCTTTGCTCAGTTCGGTAAGATTGACCATATTGATATGCAACCTCACAAGCGGCTTGCTGTTGTCACGTTTGCGAACCACGAATCTGCGAAAGCTGCGTACGAAAGTCCGAAGGTGGTGTTCGATAACCGTTTCGTGAAGGTGTACTGGGCGAAGTCTGAGCATAATGGGTCACAGCCAAGTAATGGCAATGGTTTTCACGCCGGCTCTCATGAGCTCGATGGAGATATGGCAGACGATACACAACAACCTGATTCTAAAGAACTTGCAAAGAAGCAGGAAGAAGCGCAAAGAAAATACGAGCAGCAGAAAGGCTTGCGCGAAGCAGCAGAGGCGCAAAAGACAGCACTCGACGAGAAACTAAGGGCGATAGAAGCAGAGAGTCGAAAGTTTGCAGAAATAGTTGCGACAAGAACAGGCCAATCGACAACATCTCAGACGCCCGACGTTTCAATATCGAAGGTATCCACGGATGATGAGCATACCCGGATCTTGAAAGAACAGCTTGCGAAGCTCGAAGCTGAGGCAAAAAGCCTGGGCATAGAGCCGGACCACACTTCGGATTTTGCAGACGGTGGATACATTTTCCAAAACTACCAGCCTACACGATTTCAACGAGGGCGGGGTGGTTTTCGTGGTCGAGGTCGAGGCCGAGGACGAGGCACATACTTTGGCTATCAGGGAGATTTCACGGGATACCATGCGAAGCCATTCGCTGGCGTCAGAAAGCTTGACAATCGGCCTAGATCTATCATGGTTGTGTTCCAGACAGGTGACTACGATTCCCAGGAAGAGACTCTACGTCAAAGCCTACTCTTCGGACACGAAGCTGCAAGCCTCGCAAGACACCCCAGCCGGACCGATGCAGCCGTTGTGGCATTTGATCAGCGGTATGAAGCTGAAAATTTCATGATCGATGCTCGAACCTCGGAAACTCTTGGTAGAGGCAAGACTGAGTTGTCGTGGTATGTTGCGGATCAAGGCGCAGAGGTGGGAGCCGCGAAAGCAGACGAAGATCGAACCTCGAAAGTTCTTCCCGCCGCCGTGGAAGTCCGCGAAGTCCGCGATCTCGACACGTACAACGACGAAGATGAGGTTTATTAGTGGTCTAAGTCGTTTGCAAGCAGCTTCCTCAAATAAGAATACGCCTCTGGATGTACTAATGTTTAGTTGCTACGGGTGAAAATTCCGGTCTCGGGGTGAATGTAGTTCAGTACGTCTGCTCGCTTCTTGATCATGAGCATGTAACATTACAAACAGGGAGAAGGTTGTATGAGAGCACGGTAGAAAACTTGACGTAAGCATTTTGCGTATCTTGCCACGGTTTCTATCTGACATGTCGTTTTGACTCGTTCGGTGAACTTGAAATTAGGCACTCACACTCTCTACGAGGCTGGCCCAGTATAAGCTGGCGGCGGTGCTTGACCGTACGGATTCCACTGCTCCGATGGCGGTGCATACTCCGCGCTGGTCGCATTGAATTGACCCCACTGCCCAGCACCACTGCCCGCCAACCGCTCAAAGGCCTCTGCTCGGACTCGTTGCAGCTCCTTACGAGCCTCTTCCAGACTACTGGCGGCCTGCTTCGCCTGATTTTTCGCATTCGCAACTCGTTGTTGCTGCTCCTGGACTTCTGCGTGGAGTCGTTGGATCGCCTGCCTGACTTGCTGATCGCATGCTTCAATACGTTCGTGTTGAGCCTAAGGTTATTGTTAACAATGTCGTCGTGTCAGACGAGTTTTCTCGGAAGACGAGGATCACTTACCATGTCCGTAAAGATGTTGTCGAACAGCATATCACTAATCGCATGACTGTCAGGGAATTGCACCCCGCCCAGCTCTTTGATGGCCGGCTGCATTCCCTTGGCCTCGATCAGAGAATAGTTTGCCTGGCTGACCCAATTTTGCGCTTGCGATAAGCTCTCCCGTTCCTCCATATCCGCCCACATACCTCCGCCCATGGTGTCGTACGTGGAGTACTTCAGCGAACGATCCATGTTCTTTGCGGCCAGAGCCATGTACCTGTCTGCCTGTTGCAGAGCCGCAAGAGCTTGATTTTCTTTGGCGAGAATCTGCTGCATTTGCGAATTGTAGTCTCGCGATTGGTTGACGGCCTGCTCCATCTGATCTTCCCCAGGGACCTCTGGGGTGGGACCTGAGAAAATGGAAGCGTACATCTGATCCAGCTCGCTCTGTGCACCGTCGTGGCGCTGCGTCTCTTGGTCGAGCCGAGTCTTGTCATTTTCGGCGTGACTGAGAGCGGCAGAGAGTTCTTCTCGGCGATCGGTGGCTTCGCGCTCCTTTTGCCAGGCGTCAAGAAATTCGCGTTCTTCCTTTTGCTCCTTGGCCGAGAACTTGTCTTTGCCTTTCTGACCGCCGAGCTTGTAGGCGAAGCGCTTGACTTTGCTATCACGATAAGAGGTATGGTCCTTGCGCTCGGCCTCTGTCACCGCGTGTAATTTGGCAAGTTCAGCATCAGTAGCTTTGATCTGAGAATTGAGATCCTTGATATATGAAATGTTTTGCTTGAGCGCGCCTGGTGCATAGTCTGTTTGGGCAAGTGTGGAAAGCAGTTCGTGGTTTCTCTGCAGTGCTTGCGCGAGAGTATTGCTAAGTTGTGACATATCGATCAATTGATTCGGAATTTCGAGACTGTTCTAGGTATCTCAAGTTGGAGATCTAGTAGCTTAAGAAACTGATTGCTGCAATGAAAAGAGATAGGGTTGGAGTGATATGAGCTTCCATGCCTGAGATGCGAACATGGAGTCTCTTATACCCAAACGTACCTCTACCTCACTGTGGCTCCCTCCAAGGGTCCGCGAGTGGCACAGTATCCAGTACCAGTCCATCATTGACGAAAAGGAGCATGTTCTTGTTGGTTTGTACTGCTGAAGTAACATCATGTGCGCTAAACGTGGCTGAGAGATGAGATCTGCAGGGTTGGAAGGATTTCGCCAAGCTGCCCAGACGAGATGGACATTGCTCGTCACCAAGATGGGGGAGAACGGCACCGACCCAAGAGGCGATGAGATCATGTCTCTAGGCATTTGCCGTCATGTTCATGGCTGTGCTGTGCACATGATTGCATACATGTACATGTATACTAGAGTACGATGCCACCTTGCCTACCTTACTATACACCACCTGTCAATATCGATGTGTATACCTGTAGTGAGGCCACTTCGACGCTCGATACATTGACACGAGTACAATGATGCTTGATGTGATACAATGCATCCTCCCAGCCCAAAATGAAGACCGCAAATCGTACTGCGAATTTGCGTTGTGTTGCATCTCGGTCGATTCGTCTTTTCTATTATTGCAATATACACAAACTCTATCGCCTGTCGTCCCTCCGCTCATATCTCCGGTCGTCGTACCGTCTATCTCGCCTCTCGTCAAATCTGCGCTCTCGGTCATCATATCTTCTTTCATATCGCATACGATCTCTATCGATGGCACGGTCTCGATGTCGGTCGTCCCGAGCCGGAGGCATCGGGCCTGCACGACGGTCGTCCATCAAATCCACTGGTCTCCTGTCCATCAAATCCCGTGGACGCTCGCGCTCTCTTTCACGAGAGGTCTGTCGTGGGCGTGGGATCGGTATCTCGATCTCTTCGTCGTATTCCTCCCATTCTTCAACAAAGTACCTCCGCACCTCGGCCTGTTCGTCCGCACTGAGTCGCGGGCTGAGCATAAATCGTAAAGTACCAGACGTCTCTGGCGCGGATTGGATGTTACTTGCGGTCACTGAAGGTGCCTGTGAGTCTGGTTGAGGGGGAGACACTGGGGTGGGATGGCCGTCGGCCACACGTAATGTGGCACCCTGCGAGGATGTGCGATCGAGTAATGGTTCGGGTGCTGTAGTGTGGCGTGGTAGATGAGAATCCGTGCATTCTTTGTTCAGACCCAGGCGGATCTGGAGGAAGTACTCCAGGCTGTATTGGGATCCGAGAATCGTTGCCGGTGTATGGTGCGTGTAAAGATCTAATGCATCAAGCAGTGTTTCCATGACCTCCTCGCGTGTTGTGGACCATTTTCCCAGATCTATCGCTTGTATGTCATCTCGAATGCCCGGTTCGTCCTGAGGCGAGCCTGCGGTGAAGAGGAGAGCAGCTAGTTCGAGGCTGGCAAAGGCAAGCGTAGCGCTCACCTGTTTGAGTGGTGCAAAGGTCCTGTGCAAATCGGTGAGAATGGTGTATGCTACCTTTGCAACGCTTCTGCTCTCGTCGGACGCAGGCAAGGTCCGAGCAATCTTCACCAGTGTTTTGTGTGGATATCGCGACCGAAAGTCGAAGCCACCAGCCTCCAAGACGAGCCGTTCCAAACCTATCACGACCCTGCTTGGTGCCTCAAAGATTGGATCGTCCGAGCCCAACTGTTCCAGACCACTCGCCTTTGCGTTGTATGCTGCCGCCAATATGTCTTTGCTCTTCTTCAACGTGTCTTCCACCTTGCAACTGGTGAGTAAACTCGCGGCTGTAGCATCCGCCCAGTTGTAGTCGACGCCGGAATGCGCCAAACGGAACTTGTGGTAGTAGACACACGCAGTTGTGAAAGTTCGAACTGGAAGTTGAAGCGCGCGCCGCGTGGTATCAAGCCATGCCACGCCTTGTAGTCTGATGTTCTCTTCGCGTGCTTCAGCGAGGCTTTTGTCATGGCTGTCCAGTGAAGATGGTCGGAGCTTCTTCTCGAGTGCTGCTTCGCTAGCATAGGGTGCCGCGACACGGATGGTGGATGGATGAGGTCCTATTGTTTTGGCTTCGCCATTCGACATGCGTTTTGTCGCCCCCATGCTGGAGGGTGTGCTACGTGTGAGATCGCTCCCATATAATCTTTTGGAGTCAAGATGCTGCTTCCGCCCTCTGCCAAGGCGATCGAGGACAGCTGCGGGTGCTTCCATGCACATCTCCACATCCGCCAGTGCGGACATCTCACAGCCTCGAACCCCGACTTCATCTCTACATGCATCCACCGGAATGCTTTTTGGTAATGGCAGAGAATCGTGAAGAAATGTAACGTCGAGGGGGATCGATGTCGGTTCTGTACTTGCTCGTTCGAGAAGTCTATTTGGTTTTCCAAGCGGCAGGCGGTTGGCATTCTCCTTTGACTGTTTGCGCTCTGGAATGTCCTCGCTGGATGGGAAGGCTTCCGCGGTATGGTAATCGCCTTGGACGGTACCACTTGCGTCGGTCTGCAATGACCGCTGGGTGAAGATGCCATTGACTTTATCATTGATGCACGCAGTTTCAGCTCGTGAATCACGCCAGTTCGCCATGTCATGCGAGTTATCGTCAAATACGCAATCGAACCTTTGGTCACCAGGCATGCGCGGCTGATATTCAACATCAAGGCGGTACTGAGCAGCAGGTCGGAAGTCGTCTCGATCGTCAGCTTCATATGGACTGTACCCCATGCCTCGCCCTTGTTCATTTGCGTACACAGACGGTGTGCGCTTTCCGCGGTTCAGTTCGGGCAGTGGCCTCTCTCTGTCCTCTGGCAATCTTCTGCGCCACGTTTCCATGTCCCGCGAGATGCGATCTGTTCGATAGCGAGGTGGCGAGTGCATGTGTGTGCCATGACCGGATCTCTCCCTAAAGTGATACGGTTGCAACAGTGTTGGACTATTGCCAGGCTCTTCGCCGATACCATGCCCCAAGATTCGGTCGTGAGGCCTTGGCGGGAGTGGTCGTGGTGGCTGCGCCGCTTCGACTGCATTATGTTCTGCCGCCTGAGCAGCGAGCTGTTCGTCCCACAATCTGCCACGATCTACTTCGGCAGGGTGACGGAAACGACACCTGTCACCGTTGAAGCATCGATCTGGTCGCAGCATCCAAAACTTGCAGATGCCATGATCTCCCCACGAGACGAAGACCATGCTGACTCGATGATTGTGGCTGTGATGATTGTCGTTGCTGATGGTACAGGGAGTGCTCAATGTTGTAGACCTTGTTCAACTTACAAATATTCAAGATGTGAGTTCACTACTGTCACATGCTAGGCTGAATCTCATCAGGCGCAATCCTTTGTGCGGAGAAGAAGACAAAGGAATGTCGAGGATTTGGGAAAAGGACTTCTACGGATCAGCAAGCATGTGATTCTGCTTGAGATGTGAAGAACCTTCACAATCTTCACAATTCTGTAGACAACAGCATGTCCAGTCTCAAGTTGCACTTTCTTCTAAGCGAAATGGAGAAACTGCCCATGGCCTTCTGCCATGCCGACGAAAGGGTGATACTCTGCTTCCTCCTTTCAGACAGCTACAATGACCGCAGCAAGAGAGCAAGAGAGCCTCCTTGCCACCAAAAGCTAAAACCTGTCTGAAAGCATGAATTTATCTTTCACTCTGAGTCTTCACTCGATGCAAAATCCGGTGCGGTAATCCCAGCAGGAGGCACTGTTCCATGCTCCATCATCATCTTGCGGTACTGAAGCTGAAGTGTGGAGCCCTTTGCAGCGATGAACCATGAATCAGTATATTGCGTTCCGCCTGTGTACAGATTTTAGGCACTGTAGCATACCTTGTATTGTGCCCCTCCTTTGTCCGCCACATTTTCGGCGACCAAGTTCCATTTCTGTTTCTGAAACGCCGCCTCAACCTCAGCCAAGCTTTCAAACATGAGCGCACAGTCTGCTTCGTTGACAAATGTCAAAAGTGCTTTTAGCCGAGCGTAGCGGTTCGGAAGTGTCGAGCTGCCCACGATTTCGCGGGTGCAGCGTTCCCATTCTTTCTTGATATCAGCCCAGCTACGATTCTCATCGCGCATGGTAATGAGCATCTTGTCCTCTTCGCTGGCTTCTTCCCAAGTGCGTGGAAGCGGACGGCCGGGAATGATCTTGTGTGAACCCTGGACGTGAAGTGAAGCGTTAACACCGTGTGATGCTTTCGAGGGTAGAACGCAGCACATACCTGACGCTCATGAGGGGAAATGATCTTGGACATTTTGACCCTAGCAGTCTTCCTGGGCGTGACTTTTGCTTTCTTGCTGGGAGGTGGTCCTTCGTCCTCGGCATCATCAACTTCGTCGAAGTGCGTACGTTTGTCCGCATTGACATTAGGAGCTTGCATGATCGAGTTTTCTGAACTTAGAGGACTCTCTGAGTCGGTTGGGGCATCCATGGTAGGAGTCGTCAAATCGCTGGGTTTAGACATTGTTTGGTGGAAAGGTGGCAACGCAAACGCATAGAGTGGACAAGGAAGCAAGAAGAATGGTGAAGCAGACAGCACCTCTGATTCATTAGCTTTCCCTGTTCACGGCCCTATCACATGTAAATCATTCCTAGCGTGAAAAATGTACAGCCACAGTCTCCTCATAGTGGGAACAATTCACATGTGAAATCCAGTTGGCAGTGCTGTCAATAGTCAGAGTGGTTATGCTCTTTGTCCAAGTGGGTGCCCAAACCTTCTCATGAAAGAAGACTTTGTGCTCTTATTCACAACTGCCCTGATTGAATCGAGTGGAGCAGCTCGTCTAACTCCGCTTGGTCCTTGGCCTCATATTGATCAGATCTGGTAGTGATATTGCCGTGCAGCAAATGAGGTTCGTCACCGAGATCTATCCAAGGCATGTAGTATTCCTCACATGCGAAGACGACCTATCTATACATGACAGCATGCGGCAGTAACTGATGCTGAGGCAGTAACAGATGCTGAGGCAGTAACAGATGCTGAGGCATTGATCGAAGCTGAGGTTGTAATAGATGCTGAGGCCTGAATGATATTGCGTGAGGATGTCCTAGATTCCAGGAGAAGTTTCGCAAGCGAAACAGCCTTGCCTTCATGCGTCTAAAGTAGTCACTCCAACGAGCTTCATACCTCCAGGTATATGTTTCACAGGGCCCTCCGCGCATGTCATGAAGATAATCGCATAAGGGTGGCGCAGCGCGGTCGAGTCCGTACCCACAGAACATCTCGCATTCTACCACAATGGGGCTATCTTCAAAGGAGAGCACAGCCAGCGTCGCTCCATGTGACAGGATCCACTCCAGCTGCCAATCATGCGCGAATGTGTACTTCTGCAAGGCCAGCTTCTTCAGACTAGGAAAATGTAGAAGACGTGTGTCGAAAAGCGGGAAGTAGCCCCAATAGTGCTTGCAGGACAAATTCAGGCTGACCAGATGATCTTGAACTGGGACAAGCCATGCCGGCCCAAACGTGCGATTGAAAAATTGGTGAAATGCCGGCTCACGACAAAGAGCGTCAGGCTGCCCAAGGTCATATTCCGTGATGATGTGAAGTACTAGAACGTCCAATCTTGCCAACACAGTCTTGAACTCCTTCATTTCCACAACATCCTGGCATACCATATCTTGCAAGTTGTTGATTGAAAGACAGCGAACTTTGGTCGCGGGGTGCTCTGGGTTATTGAGGTTTTCGGCGAGCATTTTGATCACTGTGCTGCGGAATGCATATGTCTCGGGCACCATCTTCGAAGGCGTGACGCCGTCGTCCTCGTGAAAGCCGGCGCACTCAATGTCGAAGTCGAGATGCACGGCCTGTAGATTCTTGAAACGGCCAAGGTCACGGACAACACATTTATAGAGTTCCGGCAGCTTTGACGGTACCAGGATGGGCGAGGGATGGTGCGAAGTCTTCAAAGTAATGCTTCGAACTTGCAGTCGGAGCCAGTCATGATTCACGATATTCTGTGCTCGCTCGGAGCTCGGATCTGTGGCGTTGACCATGACATCTCGGAATAGTGATCTCGTGGTTGACGGTAAGAAAGCTTTGCAGGTAAGCCTGAGTGCTCGTAAGGTTGCAATATCAGTGTGCTGCAGGCAGATGTCGAACAGCTCCTGTGGAAGCCTGGATAACATGTTGACTATAATTTGCTCAAGTCATGGGACTGAAGATGTTTCTGTCAAGGTGAGAAGAGTGATACCTACGGAAAGATGTTGCTGTGGATGGCAACCTTTGTACGATTGAGATTGCCTCACGCGTGGCACAGTTCGTTGAATGTGGACGTGTAGCTCTACCTTAAGAAAAGCAACTTTTAGGCAGCACAGCACCCGAGAAGCCGAATCGCAACTGAAGAACAAAACACATTTGAGATCCCGGCTCGTGCGGACACTGATCGGTGGATTACTCCGGAGAATTTGTTGGTTCCACCATTCGATATCAGTCGTTCGGGAAAGCAGTAATGTTGTGTCTACTGGAACAGGAGCACTTCTTGTGCGCAAATCCATTCATGGCGTCTATCGGTGGCTGCGTCGGATACATATTGCGTTCGGAGTGCAGAATAGAACATCGCCCACCGCCCAGCCAAATATTCCGAAGCTTATGAGAAACGATAAGCATGTAGTATCTTAAAGTTGACATGGAGGTACCTTGGGAGAATAATTCATGGAAGTCCACATTGTCTGCTAAGTGATATACGGAACACTACATAGCATGAAATCTGTAATCACGTGATCTTAACGGAGGGCTCCAAGGATGTCGGTCTTCGCTTGTGACTTCGCCGATAGATGCTTTGCTAGTGCAAAAAAGTTCATGAGTTCAAGTTTCGGTCTTCTCAGTCAACTTGAATTCCATTGAATTAAGCTACTCAGTTCCCACGTCCGTCATGTCGCCTTCACGCACTACCGTCGTAGTGCCGCCGACCGAGACTCCTCTATCGTCTGACCAAACGTTACGTGCTGCCTCTGCTCTGCTTCGGAAAATTCAGACCGACGATGAAGATCGCAAATCGTCCGCAGACAAGACGAATTTGCTGGCAGACGCTGACGACCAAGACGCCGAAGATTCAACCCCGGTGTGGCTCGTGCTGACGACCAAGAAGCATGTCGTGGACAAGAAGCGCCTAAAGCCAACCAAGATCCGACTACCTCATCCCTTCCACGACCTTACGGACAAAACCTTGCGCATTTGTTTGATCACCGCTGACCCGCAGCGCAAGTACAAAGATCTTGTTGCTGAGCCTTCCTTCCCAATAGAGCTGGGCCAGCGATTGCAGAAAGTTGTCGGCCTGGAGAAACTGAAGGCACGGTACAAGTCGTACGAGACCAGACGACAGTTATTCGCCGAGTTCGACGTATTCCTCGCAGACGACCGGATCATTACATATCTGCCCAAGGTGCTCGGCAAAGTCTTCTACAAGGGCGGTGCGAAGCGACCAATCCCGGTAACGCTAGAGGGGAGACGGCAGACCAAAGATGAGCAGGGCAACAAGCGCCGCAAACTGTCGGAAGGAGGTAGTAAAGTGATCAAGGACGACATCAAGCCGTCTGATCTGGCGCGGGAGATTGAGCGAGCACTGCACTGCGCCTTGGTACATCTATCGCCCTCCACAACCACCGCGGTCAGGGTTGGCGATGCAGATATGAAAGCGGTGCAACTGCAAGAAAACATAGAGGCTGTTGCGAGAGACTTGGTAGACAAGTCTGTGCCGCAGAAGTGGCAGAACGTCCGAGCCATCCACATCAAAGGACCAAACACTGCCGCGCTACCAATCTGGATGACGGATGAGCTGTGGGCAGACGAAGAGGACGTGCTAGAAGAAGCACCAGCTGTGAAGCCGTCGAAGAAACGAACACGAGCATTGCTTGAAGCTGCAACAGAGGAGGAGAAGAGCATTGAAGTTCCAGGCCCAGACGGCAAAATGCGTACTCTCCTGCCTGGTGGCAAGAAGGTGAAGTCCGCTGACTCTGATGTGGATGCCGATGCTGCCGTCAGAACGAAAGCACGCAAGGAACTGTTGAAAGCACAAAAGCTGGCCGCGAAGCAAGCGGTTGACCAACCGGCAGAAACAACGAAGAAGGTGAAGAAATCGCGTGCCAAGGCTGCGGACTTGATATGAAGACAAAAAATCCATGGGGCATGAATCTGTTGTTAACATGAGGAACCAAGCTTTCAGCAAGGCGTTCGGGGGGTTTTTAAAGCCCATGGCGTCCACTTATAGGTCTACTCGAGTGCGAGATGCGCTCAATCTGTGGCACTCAGTATGAGTTCACTCATATAAAACTCATTCCTGTGAGAAGTTCATCATGATCAGAAAATATTGTAGGGCAAACAATGGACATTCCTCCATACAAGTCGTACATATTGCTGCAAGTTACCGTTATCGTGTCAGAAACTGTCTCTCCACTATCTCATTTTATGATGTGGACTTCTAGCCATACCGTCCGACGGGTCCGGGGCTCTTGTCTTCGTTGGAAGGTGCGTTAAGCAGGCAGTGACCTTGATTGTAACCTCTTTGTGACTTAGAATCACAAGCTCTAGAGATCATTCTCTCTTGGCTTCAGTGGCTCCACCTAAACCCAAATGTCAGTCTTCCATCACATGTCGACATCGACGATACACGTGTATGGACTCACATTCCAAATCATCTCGGCATACTCATCAATGCAGCGATCACTGGAGAAGAAGCCCATCCGGCTCACAGCAGTGATGGTCTTGGTCAGCCAGGTGGCCTGGTCCTTGTAAGCTTCGTCGATCAGCTTGTGCGTGTCAATGTAGCTCTTGAAGTCGTCCGACACCAGGTAATAATCGCCGTGTTCTACGATCGAGTTCACGAGCGCGGAGAACTGGTTGGCATCGCCAAACAGACCAGATTTGATGGTCTCGAACACACGCTGGAGCATTGGATCCAAGTGAAATTCAGAGTAGAAATGAGCATGGCGGAGATCCTCGACGTCCTCGGCGAGGTTGCCAAAGAGGAAAATGTTGTCCTCGCCGCACTCCCGTGTCAATTCTACGTTTGCACCGTCGCAAGTGCCAATGACGAGACCTCCGTTCAGGACGAACTGTTTCTGATTAGCGATAAAACCCTTCATCAGCTTCATTTCCGGAGGAGTCACTTACCTTCATGTTCGACGTGCCGGATGCCTCTGTTCCAGCCGTAGAAATATGCTCACTGATATCACTAGCAGGACAAATCATTTCCGCCTTGCTCACATTGTAGTCTTCGAGGAAAACAACCTTCAGCAAATCGCCGATATCCTTGTCAGCATTGATGACTTTGCCAACCTGATTGATCAGGTGAATGACAGTCTTGGCCATCCAGTACCCAGGTGCGGCCTTGCCTCCAAAGATGGAGACGCGGGGTTGGACCTTTTTGCGATCTTCTGGTGACATCTCTTTGATCTCCAGATACCTGTGGATGACACCGAAGATATTGAGTTGCTGTCGCTTGTACTCGTGCATACGCTTCACCTGGATGTCGAACAAGCTGGCGGGGTTGACCGAGATCTCGTTCTTTTCCTTGATGTACTTTGCGAGTCGAACCTTATTGGCATACTTGATTTCCTGGAATTCCTTACGGAAGTCCTTGTCGTCCACAAATGCCTCAAGCTTGGATAGCTGGGTCAAGTCGCGGAGGAAATCGTATCCACCAAGCTTGCTCGCAATCAATTCAGAAAGACGTGGATTGGCTTGGTGCAGCCATCGTCTTGGGGTGATACCGTTGGTCACGTTGGTAAACTTGTCTGGTCCATAGATCTTGACAAAGTCCTTGAAGATAGTGGTCTTGATCAAATCCGAGTGCAGCTCGGCGACTCCATTAACTTTATGGCTGCCAATAACAGCCAAGTAGGCCATACGGACCATCTTCGGCTGTGATTCTTCGATGATTGAGATCCGTCCAAGCAACTCTCGCTCCTTTGGGAAATTGCGTTCGACGTATTGCAGAAAATGCAGGTTGATATCGTAAATGATCTGGAGGTGGCGTGGCAGAAGATGTTGGATCAATGGAACCGACCATTTCTCGAGCGCTTCAGGAAGGACCGTGTGGTTGGTGTAACCGAAAGTCTTGGTCACAATGCTCCATGCCTCGTCCCAATCCAAACCTTCGAGGTCGATTAGGATGCGTTGAAGCTCTGGAATAGCCAAGGTAGGGTGGGTGTCGTTGAGCTGGATTGCGACCTGGTTCGGGAATTCACTCCACGCCTTCTTTGACTTCTTGAAACGACGAACAATATCGAATAGCGATGCTGCGCACCAAAAGTACTGTTGCTTAAGGCGAAGCTCTTTACCACGGTCCAGGCTGTCGTTGGGGTAGAGGACTGCAGAGATCGTCTCGGCACGTTGCTGGTCCGCCACAGAAGCTTCATACTCGCCAGAGTTGAACTAATACAGGGTTAGTGCCATGCTTATCTGTCACCGAGGGCGATTTTAAGTCTTACCTTGGTGAAGTCAAACTCGCCGCCGGAAGCCTTGCTTGACCATAGACGAAGGTTGTTTGTCGTCCTGGTTCCATATCCGGGCACGGGAGCGTCGTAAGCTACAGCCGTGACGACCTCACCATTCTCCCATGCGCTGACTTCTTTACCGGTGTCATCTTGGTATTTGCGCACGCCACCGTAAAACTGAATGTCCACGGTCACATCGTGGCGCGGGAATTCCCAAGGATTGAAATCCAGCCAGTAGTCAGGTACCTCGACCTGGTATCCATCAACGATCTCTTGGCGGAAAATACCATAGCGGTAGCGTAAAGCGTAACCCCAGGCTGGATAGTTCAAGCTTGCGAGCGAATCCAGGAAGCAGGCGGCGAGACGACCCAGACCGCCATTGCCGAGAGCAGCATCTCTCTCTTGGGCGATCACATCCTCCATCCTGAACCCGAGCTCTGCAAGGCCAGCTGGATCATTGTTAGCGTGAGGTATCTCGACGGCTGTGTCAATGTACCTTTGGCTGCATCCTTCTGACCAACGTTCAACATGGCATTATCCAGGGCACGTCCCATAAGAAATTCGAGTGACAGGTCTGGAGATCAGTCAGCCTCGTTGTGTGTGCTTGTCAGTCCAGCGTTTTCTCTCACAATAAACTCTTTTCGGGTCGGCAAAGGTTTGCTGCTGCTGGGTTCTGTTCCACTCGATGACAAGTCTGTCTCTGAAAGCCAGCGCTGTCGCTGCATATGCCGCCCTGGGATTCATCAGTTGTCGTACTATAGCTGGGGTGGACTGTGGAGTAAGCTTACGCCTCGTCGCAGTTGTAGAGCGATCGAGCCAAGGTTGTCTCGACATGTCTGACGACTTCGGCAGCAAACTGGTCCTTTGAAGTGAACTCATGAGCAGACTAGAGCATGCCTGGTCAGTCGTCCGTCACTGAACTCTTGATCCAGATTGTGCCTCACAAATTTCTTCCATGCACTTCTTTGTGACTCGGGAATGCTGGCTTCCACGCTCTTGATCTCTTGTGGACCAAATCCAGTAACAGTTCTCTTGTGCTTTGGCCGCGAGATGCCAGGAGGGCCAACTGGGCCTTGGAAATCGGTGATCGGGGCCGAGGACGAAGCTTTGCGTTCTCGAGTGGTAGTAGCCATGGCTCTGCTGGGTGAACGTGTGTCGTTGAGAAGGTTGCGGCTATGTTTCTAGTGGAGCTTCGAAGCTGCGAGACTGGCTGTTGGCTCGTTATACAACTAGGAGACAAGCAGCGAAGTGAGATATGTCTCCCGGGTGGCTAAGAAGGGAGATATACAGAAGAAAGAACGGGTGTGAGCGGTGAGAAGGGTTTGCATCGATTGCACGGGCCTGATGGTAAACACTTGAAAGAGTAGCATTGAGAGACAGTGCTGGTGCATCTGGAACCCCGCCCCGGCCTTCGACGGCTGTAGCTCTCCCCACAATCCGCATCACCTTAATTAGACTTCCACCCCATCCAATTGATGAAGGGGTCCAGGCACATGCGGCTCGCGGGTAAAACTCTGTTCATGCTCATGGTGCCGTGAGATATGGGATGTGCCTGGTATATTGTACATGCATACACATATTTGAGCCTGGTTCAATCCCGAATACAATAATTACTTGCGTACTCGTGCACGCCGGATTGCCGCACTCAGCAAGAAGTGCGCAAAGACCGCCAACTTCGTATCCTGCCGCTCGCTGGGTATCACAGGGGCCGCTCATATGCGGTCACATCGAACATGATCGTCGTTACCTCCTCCGTCCGCATCATTGCCGGATCTGGGCGTGCATATTCGCGCCCAGATATTCCAAAACCTTGATGCTGACTTGGCCTTGGTTGTACAGATGTTTGGCCAGTCCCTTCACGACCTCCATTTGCTCTTCTGGAGTCAAGCCAGTGATTGCAGTTTCGATGACTGAGCCAACCGAGGCCTTGTATACTGCGATGAAGCTTTGATAGTACATGAATGCGAAAAAGCCCATGATGAACTGGCAGTCCATACGGTCTGTCATGCCGCCGTGTCCGGGGATCGAATCGCCGAAGTCCTTAATGTTGAACGTGCGCTTCAAGCCGGAGGCAAAGAAGCCGCCAAACGGTGCGATGAGAGAAGCAAAGGTTGCCATAGCCAAGATGTGGAACTGCATCGGCGATACAGTGATTGTTGTTGGTAGAAGTGTCCAGTTATGCGGGATGAACGGGATATGGTATGAGTGGGGTATGAAGACGGGATTCGGTTCGCATTGCAAGCCAGTGAAAATGTTCGCACCCAGGTCGTTGACGGGGCAAATGAAGTATTTATAGCGCATGAGGATGTTGGTGAGTCCCACACCAAACAGAATGGTACAGATCCAAGCACCAACGAAACCTGATAAAGTCAGCCGTCATCGTCTTGTCGCTCAACGCGAGATCTTACCTTCTACAGTCTTCTTGGGACTCAGCTTGATCAACTGAGTTCGGCCGAATGTGATACCACAGATGTACGCGAATATATCATTGGTGATGACCAGCGACACTGGCAAGAAGAACCAGATCATACCCTCGAATATGTTGTTCATGATGAAGTGGGCTTGCACAACAATCAAGTAGAGTGCCATGTGGGTCCATGCGAACTGGGTGAATTGGAAGCGGTAGTGACCTTTTTGGAGAGAGGCAACAAAGAAAACGAAACCTGTGAGCAGTGGTTAGGATGTGCGGTTCTTCATCCGAGTCTATCACTCTTACCCATGACGTAGAGCATGAAGCTGATGAAGCGGTGATGTGTCGCGAACGGAAGCAAGACACGATCAATCAACACGATATGCTTGAAGTAGTAGATGACACTCTCGCCGTAGAGAAAGTACATGGTAGATCCAAGGAAGTACCAGTTTAAGGTCTTTGTAAAGCGTAAACTTCTGGCTCGCGACGGTACGTTGGCAATCGCGATGACTTCCTTGAAGCTGATTATTTGTACGGCGGTCGCGATAATGATGACATAGATATGTCCGGCAAACATGGATCCGAAGAAGATTCCGATCATGACGACCGTCCAAATGGCACGTGTGATGAACGCTTGCTTCTTCTTTTCAAACTCAGACGGCGCGGGTGCCGCGGGTGAATCAGATTTCTGTCCTTTTGTCAATGGGCGAACTGATGCTCGTAGCCACCGACCGTATAAGTCCCGCACCTACCTCATCTTCGTTCTCCGTTGCCCAGCCACTCGCGTTCGTATCGGTCCTCTCTACATTCGGTCGGCTGACATCTTGCGATCTTGAACGATGACCATTGCGCGTCGGACTCTTAGCCGCGCTACTTCGCGATGTGGACGGGCTCCGATCGCCTGCTGACAAGTCATTCCGGGTGTTCTCCAAGACTATTCGTGCTTAAGCTTCAGGATCACTCACTGTGCTGGAATTTGATATTGCCCCGGGGTTTCGTCATAGTCGCAGGTAATCTCTTCTAGTGGAGTTGTCCCAGGTTGCTATATCTCTGCGAGGGCCGTTGGGCTGGAATCTTGCGATCAAGACGTTTGAAATCGGTGGAGCACGTGTCGCAGATCGAGCCTGTGTAGCGGTGCTAGGAGGTGGTGTTGAATCGCTCTCACGCGTCCGCCGAGCGAGATGAAGCTGGTGCTATTATGGTCCGTCCGACAGGTCGATCATAGAGAAATCAAGGACGAGAGTGAATGTTGGAATTTGTTGTCGTTGCCGGATTTCTGATGCCTGACGTATCCTGCAGCATTGGCGTCAGTCTTCACGTGCTTGGCGCGAAAAGGAACTTGCTTCGGCACCTCGAGACTTTACCACGCACATGTGATGATACTTGTACGCGTAACATGTGTGTTTGACCGTGAGCTACTCATCCATCTGTTTACACTCACAGAGACGTGATCTGGACGTTCGATCCAACTGGTCTACCAAAAAGCACGTCAGGAATGCTGCGCCATGGACCATTTCCCGCGTCATTATGGACGACGATGACTTCTTCAACGACGACGACCTTGACGATATCCCAGATAACACCCTTCAGCAGCTCGAGCAGCATGCCTTGACCTCAACACAAGCTCCGACACATCTTGATAAGATACCTTCGAATCGGTTGCAGATTCCGTCCGAAGCAGGAAAGCTTCCATGGCAGCCATCACAAGTCCGCCATGGGCAGCAAGCACATCTTGGCTTCCATAATGCCATCCCAAGACACGCACTTGCGACTGGCGAATCTGATGATTATGGTCTGGAAGATGAGGATGTGATTGACCTTGATGATCCTGGTCGCAATTTTGATGGCGCATTAGCTGGTAACACACCTCGCCCAGCCCATGTGGGAGAATACCACCACGTATCCCAGCAAGAAGCAGGTCTCGCCAATCCAGTTACCTTCAAGAAGTCGGGTCTAGAAGTATATGAGGGGGAATGGTCTCATGCTCCGCATCTGAATCCTAGCACGAACGATGGCGGCAATGGCTCGGCCCTGGAAGCACGCGTCGCTTCTCTCGAATCTGAGCATAGGAGGCTCATAGAATCAGAGCGAAAAGCCCGTGCCGACGCTATGGCGAAGCAAGGCGAGATTGCGATTGTCCGAGCAAATCAGGACAAAGCAGCGAAAGAGTACGAGCGTCGAATTGCGATCATGCAAAAGCTGCACGCTGATGACGCCGCAAAACACAAGATGGAGCTTGAAGCGAGCAAGAAAGAACGGGAAAAGATGGAGACTGATAACCGATTTCTCAAACACGATCTGGCCCAGGAGGAAGAGCGTGCAAAGACATCCAATGGCATGGCAAGGTCTAGTGGGACTCATACACCTCGCAAGAACACGAAGCGGATTGACTTGGGTGATGGCTTTGAAAGCACCGAAGTGTTTGCCGGCAGCCCAAGCAAAAATAGGGACAAAGCCCGAGAGCTAACCCCGAAGCTTGGGGCAAAGCGCAAAAGACAGGCACAAGACAGCCCACTCGCAGCACTATCCTTCACTCTACCGTCCTTACCAATACGACAGGAGACGAACGATTCGGCAGTATCCCTGGGCCCCCGGGACAGGCTGGATATTAGTGCGCTCGTCGACGATCAATATGCTTTCATGCAACGTGTCCTTCTGCACGTCCCGGTAGAGGGTCATGACCGTACCATAGAGTCGCTAAGCAGATACGCCTTTCCTACAAGTCCTAAGAAGTCCATTTCTTCCATTATAGTGGAGCAATTTATGCTCAGCGAACGTCCCGTCGATTCTGCTGGTTTGCCTGTAAGGCTGGCAAATATCCTACTTGGACTGTGGTCACGATGTTTGCAGGACAAGTATTACGAACCTCTTTACCTTTTGCTAAGTCTACTTCGCTGCGCCCTCTTTTTTGAGACAGCTTCAACCATCTGTGAATTAGTGGAGCGCGCTGTACCGCTTTGCTTGAAGTCGATAGATCTGGTGATCGTCCCACAATTCCAAGCCATGAGCACCGTCAAGAAACTCGACGCAGAGTTTGCCATTCTCCAGCGTCATGTTGACGTCTCCGAAATCATGGCGTTCTTGCAAAGTCTTTGTGAGGCTTCGAGCGTCACGACTTTGACCACCCAGACTTTCTGGAAGCTTTGGGATCCACAGCAAGCTCTTTTGGCTCTAAGCAGGGTACGGCCATTGGACGATCTCATCACATCGCTCAAAATGCTGGCTACTTCCATCCAGTCGTCAACCTGGGGACCCATTGCGGCACACCCCGAGGATCAGAACAAGCAAGAAATGGATCTCCTCGACCGCGTCACATTGCTGCTGTTCGAGTCGCCACAATCTCGACATGGCCAACCCTCGTATACCGATGTAGAGGTGGCGGAGTTCAGGCTTGAGATACTTGCATTGTTCAAAGCCCTCTGCATTACAGACTACGGCTGCTTGCTGCTTGCTAACCAGCACAATGCACTCGGCAGGCTCATTCTGTTCTTGAACAACCAGATGAATGCATTGTACAACGTACCACCGGCGTTTGCTGATTTGTCTCTCGTCGATCGAACAGATAATGCTCGACCCCACATTCATGATCTTGTGGTTCGAAGTATCAACAGCACTGTCAGACTGGTACATTATGTTCTGGCAACGCACGACTCGATCAATATCGTTCAAAAACTTCAGGTGATTCGAGGAGGATACCACAAGTTCCTCGTCTCGCTGACTAGAATCGCTTTTAGCGAACAGCTTGTGTTTGAACGTGGTATTGAGGATGACGTGGTCGAGGCCGCACACTCGCTTCTTGACGACGTGTTGAGCCCGGATGAGGGAGAAGCGGTGGTCAAGGCAGTGGAGACACCCAGAGGTACCCGAGGAACACATTCGGCCAGGGCTCCAAGTGTCGATGCCATGACTGTAGATGTTGACGAGAATCCCGCCGCCGGTCACAGCACGAAAAGCTTTCCTGTCTAATGATATACTCATCGTCCTGGCGGCGCCTTTCAATAACTCTCTGGTTCGGCGAAACTCGACCTTAGTGTCGTGCAACGCTAAGATGGTGAGCTGCACTCTATTGTTGACTGCCATCGAGCACGGAAAATGATGCATTGACCGACACTAGATAGCAGATCTTATGAGTAAACTTTTTCGGAATATGTTTGACCCTCTTTCAGATATCCAAGACTTTGGACATTCACAACAACTAACACTCCGGCAACCTGAACAACACGTATGAAATGAGCAGATGGTGTCGATCAAGATGAGCTCTAGCATATCAAAGCTACGGCCGTCATCGTAAGTCGTGAAAAGCACATAGAAACAGAAAAACACCACGCTTGTCAGTATCAATGCACGTGAGATAAGGTACCTTGACGTGTCCCGTGAGTCGTCCACTCGTAGTTCGATGCTCTAACAATTTGGTACATGTACATGCAGGCAATAATGCCACTTTTCCATATTACAGGATGGAGCATTGGAACAGTTTTAGCAATGCTCAGATGTGCAAATACACGCAGATGTGAACCTGTCATGCCCATATGGCCATCATCTTACGTTTTTGGAGCAGAACGCCTCTCATCTAGCTAGACTTGCAGATACTGATTCACGACACAGCATATGAAGAGGTACATGTGAACTCACGTCGTGAATGTATCACCCTTTCCTACCTGTATTTGCATGCCCTGTAGATTAACTCGGTCACCGACGAGGCCTTCCAGCACGAGGTGTACGACCTACGGATTTGGAAAATTCCTTGCTCCAGGCCTGTCTGAAGACAATTTCGACACCTACCGCCGACTGTCGAAGCATATCTCAATATTTTGGCGAAAGCAAGTCGAGAGCAACGAATGGCGAAGAATTGTGAATCAAGGAGTATCGAACGGAGATTGCTGATGTTTATGCCTTCCTTCGCCACCAGATAACAGCACATTTGTGACGACTCCGAAAGCTCAACGTGGGGATACTTCTAAATCTTGCACACGACACAGAATGATAATAACGTGACCACACCGCCGCTGCGACTTATCTAGTCCGTCGAGGCCGGTCAAGGACTGGAAACGGACTTCTCTGCTTCGGTCTCCGTTCACTACTTGTCGTGAATTCAGCTCCAGACAGACCGGTCCGGCATTGCAACGAACCCTATATCCGCGATGATGTCAATCTTCATGTTACTATGTACACACTATACACGTGAACGTTCATCATGAGGTCCACATTGAAAACTCACATATATATTGACCGCACTTGCCCAGTCTGAAGTAAGCAATCGAGACCAACAGTATATCACCACGGTGGCCTCTACAGCCTTTCTCAGCTTAAACTAATCTTCAATTCAACGACCCACCTCAATGCCTCTCATTGCCGGACGTCAAGTTGGACCCATTGGCTTTGGCCTCATGGGTTTGACATGGCGAGAGACGCCACCGCCACTTGAACAGGCCATCGAGACTATGCGTGCCTCTCTCAAGAACGGAGGTATCTTATCACTGCTAGTATGCTGGCCAAAGACAAGTACTGACATAGCTTTTCCCTTCGGTAGCTAATTTTTGGAATGGCGGCGAATTTTATGGCCCTCCCAAATACAACAGCCTGGTCGTGATCGAGAAATATCTGGAAAAGTATCCCGAGGATGCGGAGAAGATTGTGCTTAGCATCAAGGGTGGAGCTAACCCAGAGACGCATCGCATCGATGCCAGCGAGAAGAATACCCGCCGCACCATGGATGACTGCAACGCACAGCTCAAAGGACGCTTGACCATGCATCTTTTCGAGTATGCCCGCCGTGATCCTGAGGTGCCCCAGGATGTAGGCTTCAACGTGTTGACCAAGGAGTACATCGCGAATGGCAAGCTTGGTGGTATATCTTTGTCGGAAGTGCGCGCTGAGACTATTCACGAGGCCGTGAAACTCGCCAAAATCGAGGCTGTGGAATGCGAACTTTCACTGTGAGTCGATGTTGAGTCCTGCGATTGCCAGAGGACTGTACTTTGGAGATCGTCGTACTGATTCGTTCTACCTCAGATTTTCTACCGACATCCTTACCAATGGGGTTGCTGAAGCTTGTCACAAGTATGGTATTCCACTCGTCGCATACTCTCCAATTGGCCGAGGCATGTTGACCGGCCAATTCAAAAAGTTTGAGGACCTCCCTGAGGACTCCATGATGCGTCAGTACCCTCGCTTCCAACCTGGCAACTTCGAAATCAACCTCAAGCTTGTTGAGCAAGTCGAGGAGATGGCGGCGCAGAAGGGCTGTACACCAGCACAATTGGCCATCAACTGGGTACGTACGCTCTCGGAGCGTCCGGGGATGCCCGTCATCATTCCCATCCCTGGCGCGACTACGGCTGCTCGCGTTGAGGAGAACTGCAAGATTGTGGACATCAGCGACGCCGAGATGGAGCAAATCAAGGAAACTCTGTCTAAATTCACCACTGCTGGCGAGCGCTACCCAGATAGCGTTCCCGTGAACACATAGGGTGATCACTTTGGAACGGTTAACATCCCGACGTTTATGTTGCTTTACGGTTCGAAGAGTGGCAAATACAAAGATCATGGGGATCCATCGTGGCCTCTGAACATGTTCTCTCGATAGCGAACTTCTCATACTCCATGTAGTCGGATGTCCCAGTATACCGATAGCAGCGTGATGTAGCTAACATCAATTGCAGCACAGAGCTAATCTTCTTCATAGTTCTTGACCAATGATACAGCGAAGTGCACGGTAGAGTGATCAAGATTTGGATCAGTGGGGAGATGAGGACCCCAACGTCCTTAACAGGCGCATAAAGCTTCGCAGCGTATTTGGCCGCTGAACGGGTGGTGGCAACGGCGCTGTATCGAAGAGAATAAGACCTGGAATAGAGTACAGGTAGATATAGTCTTAGGAAGGTATGGAGGGAGCGCATTGATCTTCCATCCTCGAGGGGTTGAGACGCTATAAGCCTGTCGCAATAGCGTAGCGGAGATGGTCGATGTGATGCAGTCAGTTGGAGTAGCTGGTTAAATGACAGCGACTTGGATGACAGTTACCATCGATAGGACTGTTAAACTTACCAGAAATGTGAAAGCGTTCGGGTACAGTACACACAACCAGCCCGAAACGCGAGCCTGCCGTCTCCTAGACCGAGATGATCTGCATTCTTTTCCGACACCCCACAACCCGACAGCCGCGAAGTACAGTGAATTGGTAGCCGCAGTACCTCAACGTGCCAATACGAAGACTTAAGTGTGTAGTACAGAATTTCGAATTTGGCGAGAAGCTCTGAGCGCATTAGAGAATGCGTACCTAAGGTCGACACATGCTCGGCATATTACTCCAACTGTGGACGAGAACTTACCTGATTCACTGGGAATAGACATCGAAGGGTAAAGAATGGAGCCTCAGTCCTCATATCTTAGGTCGGACATCACCTTACCCATCCCCGTCACATTCAGTTGGTAGCAGAAACAGGACTTATACTGTTCCTATCGTGCTTACTCCAACGCCTGGAAGAATACTGTACACGAATTTCATTGGGCTCATGTTCGTGTGCCCAACATCGATACTAATCGTAGATCACAACGGAAACCTTGTTGCTACAGAAGCTCAGTGCAATCGCTACCTCAACAACCACATTTTATTCAACTCTGCGGTCGAACCGTTACTACTTAAGCTTGCACATCTCCATGCTTCGAATCCAAAGTTTCTCTTGCAGCTCTCTGTTAAAAGCCCAAGGGGCATAGCCGTAGTCGATACCGTCGACATTGGCTGGGAATGGCCTGACGGACTTGGACGCACCCTCCAGATAAAATGGTCCTCTCCCTTCAATCTCCTGCGAAACAGCTCCGTATACACTCGTAGCACATGCTTGCTCAAGACTGCAAATATACAGTCTGGTTCGAGCTGTACCATTCATGGCTTCCATTTCCTTCTCGCTGTGTTTCTGCAGATTCGGGCTCCAGAATGCTCCAGGATGCACGCTGTAACCATGAATCCCTTGAGAGCTGTATCGATGGTCGATTTCATTGGCCATGTATATATTTGCCGTTTTCGACGACCCGTATGCTAGCCAGCCATTGTACTCGCCCTCAAAATTGATGTTGTCGAATCTCACAGGGGAGTACCTGTGCCCAGCCGAAGCAACATTGACTACACGAGAGTTGAATGACGGTGTCGAGCTTGCAATCATAATGTCCTTGAGAAGGTAGAACAACAGGAAGTGAGATAGGTGGTTGGTACCGAACTGTAGCTCATAGCCATCATCAGTTCTGCCTTCTGGCACATTCATAACCTGGACAATGTTAGTACTGATGTGAATCTCTCCAGGGTGCCGCTTGCGCTTACGGCTGCATTGTTGATCATAACGTTCAGGGTCTTGCTTTGCTTCCGGAAAGCATCAGCGCACTCTTTAACGCTCGCTAAGCTAGTCATGTCGATGTGCAAGAGATGAATGCGACCGGATCCCATCGATTCGAGTCCGATCGCTTGTCTGGCTTTCCGGAGGTTTCTCGCGCAGCCATATATTGTGGCTCCAGTCGTCGCAAGTACTTTAACCTGTGTGATGCAGTGATTTGATAAGTCAAGCCGAGCTGATTTGGGCCGATGTTGTGCTTACAGTTTCAACGCCAATACCCGACGATACTCCTGTCACGAGGAAGACCTTGTCGTTCATCTTGCCAACCAAGTCCTCATCATTCACTATTTCCGCGCCAGTAACACGAGCATCGCCGGGCCCCGCGAGGACTTCAAATTTGTTGCGATTCGCGTATCGGCCTTCTAGCTGGAACGGTTGTTGAGATGTTCCGGCCATGTTGGTCATGCTTTGTGCGAGTTAATTCCGAGGGATACTTCGTGAGCACGTAGTGGTATCTCTAGTGGAGCAAATATAGTGTGGTGGACTCCACTGGGTACTGTATGTACAGCCCATGTATTCTTCTCTACTTGCTTTTAATCTCCTACTTCGATCCTCGGCGTTAAGGCAGCAGTCGGGAATAACGCATGTAATGGTGGTAATGTCCTAAACTCCCGCAGGACTGCAGTCTGTACGATATGCGCTTGACCATGGCGTCGAAGAGGCCGAGCCAAACGCAAAATGCATGGAACATGTTCCCGTTCGAATGATCGGAATGCATACATGGACTTACGTGCGTGCATTGCAAAGTTGGCTTGAAACGATTCGTCGTTAAAAGGGTATCTGAAATTCAACAGAGTGGATGCGAATCAAGTGTTGAAGCTATTGCGAGGTCATGCTATTTTCATGCGGATAAGGTGGGGCCAAGATCAGCTCAGTGGCGTAGCGTTCCATGGTACGGTTTGAACACTCCTGGAGCTCTCCCGCGCACCTAGAGTCCATGCCGTAGACGAACCGTCCGGATCCTTCCCATGGATGGAGCGAGTCTTTGGGTGCATGAACGTCTGCGAGCCTTTATAGTCTCGGATTACCTTCGTTTCAGTAGCTCGTTCCTGCACGTCACAAATCTGCTTAAGGCAAGCCATCTCAGACCTTATCAGGATTTACTTCATGCTGACACCTTACTGTCCTTTGGCTCCAAGACTCATCTACAACGCCATGGCAGACTAGAACACTCCTCCGACGACTGGGCCACTGCCGAGCCTGCGCTTCGTTGTTGCTAGCGATCTGGCGCAGTTCCGCGAGCGCTCGACATTGACTAGCAACCGCTCGCATATTATGCAGAATCATCTTATAGAATATATATAGTGAAATCAGCTTGAGGTTAGGATTTAGCAGGTAGAAAAAAAGATTACAAAACATGCAATTAATGCATTTACAGATTTCCTTTTAATCTACCTCTTTAGAATTTCGATATTAACTCTTATTATTACTATATATAATATAGAAGTTAGTTATTCTTAAGATGTTAAATAGTAGGTACTAAAGCTATATTACAATTCCTCTAAATATAGTATAGCGCACTTTAAGAGTGTTATAATTCTATAATTAGTAT
>PXOE01000135.1:0-80913 GCA_003012245.1 Microcyclospora tardicrescens
AGAGGACACATTGTTGAGATCAGAGGAGGAGCCGACGCTCAAGCTGGTCAGAGCGATGTCCAGCAGAGCACGAGCTTGTGTTGCATCAGTGTCGAGGCGAAACCATCCTCGCGCGATTGGATCATATTCTGGTCTCTTCGGATCGGCGCTGGTGTCCTTCCAGCTAGTCGTATATCTATAGTCGCCTAGTGGATCGGCAAATGTAAATGTTGCAGAATAAACAGGTTTCACGGAGTGGATAGACGAGTACATGATGTCAGGCACCAGCAGCCCTGGTGCTGCTTTCAGTCTCTCGTGTGCTCGTGTTTCGACGGTTCTATCACCAAGTCTACAACCATGTTAGTTGCTTGACATCAACGACCCTTCGAGCCTTGAGAAGGGTTCAGCAACTCACGCTTCGGTCACACAGCCTCTGAACTGTGATTCGCGGATCATGTCCACATATTCACTCAGCTTATAGCCAGCCTTGGTGTGGGCGTCCTCAGGAAGTTGGCGGAACTGCTCAGCAACAAGCGTGCCCAGCGTGAAGCGCATTTCGATGGCGCCACGATGGAAGTGAAGCTTTTTCAGCATCTGGAGGACGGCTTGGCGCAAGAATTGATGGCTGAGAATCGTTTGCTTCTCTCCAGGCACGAGCTCGAGTTTGGTAGACTCGACACCCACAGCACATGGCGAATGAACAAACCTCGTTGATGGTTCGTTCACGATAGGCGTCAGCTCATGCTGAACCAGTCTCACATTGGTTGGCATTGCGGATGCATCTGGCCAATGGAGCAGGTATAGCCTCACGTTGCTGATTGATCGAGCAGCCAGCTGGAAGAATGTCTTTCTGATCAGCTGCAACGCCTGCTGCACGTTGTCGATGGTCCCCATCACGCGGAACAGCTTTTT
The DNA here is from genome assembly GCA_003012245.1 of Microcyclospora tardicrescens. Lineage (NCBI taxonomy): Eukaryota > Fungi > Ascomycota > Dothideomycetes > Capnodiales > Microcyclospora > Microcyclospora tardicrescens. Next base: position 892 of record PXOE01000135.1, read on the forward strand.
TGCTCGGTCGTAGAGCACATAGCACTTGCAGCTCATCCGGATAGGGTCGAGCGCCTCATAGTTGAGCCCAAACACTTCATCTGGCGGATAGTCTGCGGCAGGCCAGTGAAAGGAACCGATGGCGCCAAATGCCATGCCGGGTGGTGGTTCCATGCGGTATTGTTCCACTCGCACAGAGCGGTCCCATTTCTTCTGTGCGCGACGACGAAGCTCGGGTGTCGGTTGGCTGACTTTGTTCCATCTGAATTTCGAGGCGGGCATCGTGGCGCGTTGCGGTGGACGAGGAAGTGTACTGTTTGTTGAATTGGTCAAAGAGATATCGGTGGCAAGAAGAGATGTTGTCGTCCAGCGAGGTTAAAGAAAGGAGGGGAGGAGAACGGAAGGTGCTTTGTTCAATAATCACATGCTTTCTATTGTTCACCTCATCTATTTCGTCTTTGGCGAGCAACTTCGTAAGGAGGGGCTCCTATGCATGTACACTTATCCATTTCATCGCTGCACTGACGCACATATATATCGTAAATTCTTCCATGATCGTAGCCAGTGCGACCTCTTCCTCGATATTCCCCTGCTTGATACGAAGTCGGGAAGCCTTGTGACAGTTGCGACACGGTCTGTACACGAAGTAACAGTACAGGAACAACTACTTCCTCAAGCAGCAAAGCCAAGTCCTCTGCTCTCTTCATCGTCACGTAAGGCACCTCTGACATCCTCCTCATTGACACTGAAACGTACACGGCCGACACGGCCACCATGCCTGCTCTCTACGCCTATGATACCTGCCTCCGCCAATTCTCTCGCGGCAGCGGTCATGCCTAACACACGTGCGGCATACTCGACCGCGAACTTGCTTGGTGCTGCTTTCCGCCCTCTCTTCGAGGGGGTGTTGGGCGCAGCGCCCAGATCATCTTTGGCTTCTGCTGCAACGGTAGGCGGTGCCAGTAAGTAAAGCTCCAGCGGCTTATTTGCTGACATGATGCCCATCTTGCGTGCTTCGTCCACTACATCGGCGAGTGTAGATTCAGTGATACCTGTGCGCCGCAGACGTGTCAACAATGCTGCCAGGAGTAGCTTACTCGCCAGTGGTAAAGAGCGTAAGTGGGCTGCCAGTGGTGTTGAAGTAGCTTCATTGATTGCGCGCTTGATAGTCTGAATTGTAACGACACCCTGTTTTCGCATCATGGCGGATGCTGCATCTGGTGGATTTTGCCGTCCAGGTGTCTTACTCGGGGTATCCGGAGCTTGGTTCTCCTTTCCGACAGCCGCAGCAGGCACGGTCTCTTGCTCTGCAAGCTCCACCGCTCTGCGACAAACATCCAGTGCTCGACGCGCGTCGCCGGACACTGCGGCCACCTTTCGACTGGCGAACTGCACTGCATCTGGCTCCACAATCACTTGTCCAACACCCTCTAGTCGAGACTGGATGATCGTCATGAGCTGGGTATGTGTGTAGCCGGGAAAGGTGATGCGACTGAGGCCGAGTCGTGAACTGATCTTGTTGGATAATGTTCGTTCGGGCAAGTCCATCGTGTTTGCTACCGCGAGCACGATCAACCTTGAATGTCGTAATTGCGGCCAATTGAAGAAATTGTACATGACACCCTGGTTCCGTGTAACTAATTGATCCAATTCGTCCATCAACACTACACAAGGCACTCGTCGCGGGCTCGGCGTGGTAAACTCTCGTTCCAGAAGCTCTAAGGCATGTGCCGGGCTCACTCTGTCCCCTTTGAGGGCTTCCCATAGTAGACTGTACGACTGGTGTGGATCCGTGACTTTCATGCCGTTGATCTCAACAAAGTAGAAATCATCTAGCTGTTCTTCCGACACTGCGGCCTGGAGGCTAGCTACGACTTCCCTCACTGTCGCAGTCTTGCCCGTCCCCGGCGTGCCAGAGATGTAAATGCAGGCTCCAGTACCAGCTGTGATGGCTGCTTCAAGGCTATTGTAGACTGTCTCGAACTCTGCCTCGCGACAAGGTAATGCATGTGGGACTGCGGAAACGTGAAGCGTGGACCTGGCAGTCTGATATGGCGACGCTTGCATCTGCGAGGGCGATAGCATGCGCGTGCCTAAGGGTGTGAACTCCAGTGGCTTCTTCGTGACGATTTTCCTTCCGGTGGGGGTAGAGAATTTGCGAGGCGTAAGCTGTTTCGCTCTGGAGGGAGTTGGAGTTGCAGAGTTCAGCTTCCTCTTTTTCTTCCGAGGTGTGGTTGGATGATCGCCATCACCATCGGCAGCAACAAAATCATCCAGATCATCCTCTTTCACGCTCTTCAACGCCTTGCGCTTGCGAGTCTTGACCGTCTGAGTAGTGATGAGCGCAATCAGCTTATCAATATCCTCCCTGCCATTGTACACATCTTCCCACGCGAATTCCTCGGTGTACGTCGCAGTACGAGTATTGACACCCCTTCGACACACAAAAGTCTTGCCGTGTGCCTTTGATGTCTTCAAGATCTTCCCACTAGGATACTTCGCATCGAACTGCTTTTTCGACAAGACGTTCGCCTTGCCATTGATGGACGCCAACGGGTTGGCATCCATATCGGTTGTAGCATACAGCTCGAGGGGAAGCGCATCGGTACGTTTACGCTTGCCCGTGATCTCCTTCTCCGACACGAACCACATGATGTTCGCCTGCTTCTGTACTACCACGTCGCCGCCATCATCCTCGATCTCGCCTTCGAAGAAATCGTAGATGATGGCCACCCAGGCTTCGTTGTTATTCGGCGACTTCAGAAATACAGCATCGCCGGCGTAGCATGTAAAGTTGCCCATCCGGGCTCCAATGACTTGTCGCGCATCGGTGGCTTTCGTGTCTGGGTCGTAAATCCATTCCCAAGGATGGTCTTCGATCCCGAGCTCGTCATCGGAGTCTTCGCGCAGCACACCCCCGCCGGCGAGGATGTGCCTTGCCTGCTCGAGCTTTGTTCTCTTCCGTTTCGGCGGCATTATGGGTTGGTGATCGGTATACTTCTACGGAAACCAGGGAGCTGGAGTGGATGGGCAGGAGGATTTGGGGTTCACAGTGACGCGCCGCGACGCGCCGCTACGAACACGAAGTCATGCTTTCCATGCTGCAACCACTTTAGCACAATTCTCCTTTGCATACATACACCTCGCACTATATACCCAAATCCCTACCAACAACCTGAGTGGCTGTAGCCGGTCAAAGCTAAGTGCCTTGCGATACGTGCTTGAATCTATCATGCTTACATGCATCCTCAAATCAATCAAAGACAATCAAGCTGCAAAGCTATGGCACGATGAGCGTGAATGAATGCACTACGAAGGGATGCAGGTAACGCATTGTGTTTCATCAGTGATGTCCCTGCACATCTCGAGTCGTGTACGGCTCCTCTAAATATTCCTGTTCCTCTTCCGTCAACGTCTTGCCTCTAGCTTCCAACGCCTCATCCATCCTCTCCACGCTCGAAAACCCACAAATTGGCGAGCTGACTCGTGAGCATATCCACGCCAATGCCACATGTGACATCTTCCAGCCCTTCTTCTCCGCTAGCTCCTGGACGCGCTTGATGACTTCCTTGTCGGACTCGCTCTGGCCTGTCGTGAACATGGACATCTTCTGCTCGCCTGCTGAACGAGTCGTGCTGCCGTGAGCTTGTGGCGGGCGAGCCAGATGGCCACGGCACAATGGCGCCCAAGGGATCAAGCCTACGCCGGTCTTGTTGCAGAAGGGGATCATTTCGCGTTCCTCTTCACGGTACAAAAGGTTATAGTGGTTCTATAATGCATGTCAGCAGAGTGTAGCAGTTGAGGAGCGTCCATAGACTTCCATACCTGCATTGAGATAAATTTCGTCCAACCATGCTTCTCAGCGGTAAACTGCATCATTGCGAACTGATGCGCCCACATCGAGCTCGCGCCGATGTAGCGGACTTTGCCAGACTTGACCAGATCGTGCAGCGCCTCCATCGTCTCCTCGATGGGCGTCTCTTGATCAAAGCGGTGGATCTGGAGGAGATCCAGATACTCCAACCTCAGCCTATTCAAGCTCGCCTCGACTTGCTCAAAGATGGCGATCCTCGACAGCCCACCACGGTTGACATAGTCTTTGCTTTCGGCGATGCGTCGCCCGTACTTGATGCCCTTGACGCCCGGCTGCTCGCCCACATACGCATTGCACTTCGACAAGATGACGAGCTTGTTCCGCGGGATCTGGTACTTCCGGATAGCCTTGCCGATGATCTCCTCGCTCACGCCATTACTGTACACATTCGCCGTGTCCCAGGTGTTGAGCCCGCGATCATATGCGGCCTTGAGTAACGGCAGCGCTTCGGCCTCTTCCAGCATCCATGGTTGCCATGCTTGGTGTCCGAAGCTCATGGCCCCCAGGATGGGAACAGAAACTCTCAATCCGGAATTACCTAGGCGGCGGTACTCGACTTTGGTTTCTTGGATGCCTCGAATGACTGGGTCAGACGTGTCGTTGAAGTCGACGTTGCCGAAAGGGCTGGTGAGCGTGGTCTTTGGAGCCATGATTATTCGTCCGGATAAGAATCTAGATATGTTACCAAGGCAAGAAAATATGTTATGGTCCAACTCAAATATTTCAATGCTGTATTCAGATCTGTGTGATTGCTACGTCGGTGCGAGAGGTACACTGCATATAGCGGGCAACTCTCCACTGTACTTCTCTCCCGAAACCGAGATTTGACGTCAATCAAGCAATTGAAGATTGGCCCGAAAAGCAGCAATGTTGAGACAGAGGTTGATTCACCAAGATAATGATTATGCATGTACATGTACCTTGGTTGAGCACAGATGCAGAGTGTACAAGATGCTTGCCACCCGCCGTCAGCCATTGGGATTTCTGCCGGTGCAGGGCGAACATATCCACAGTTAATCGAGTTCACAGAGGTACGACCGAGTTAGTATGCTTAGAGGAGGTTGCAGTGATGCATGGCTAGGTTCATCCGATGTATGCCAGGTATGTACTTGTAGCTTCATGCAGATTTGCAGTCATTGATAAACAGCCATGTTGGGTTGTCAAGCATCATCCTCTTCTTGATCATCAAAGTAGCTATCCCTGCAGGGTCAGATAAGTCACTCGATATACCGCGCACATATCATGTACCTTGCAAGCCTACCGCAGGTCCTCAGAAACATGATCTGCACTACAGCATATAGCTAAGCAAACCATGTCTTATCTGTTGTTACCCTACTCCAGATCTATTTCCAGACAGGCAGATCGCCTAGGACATATTATGATCGAACACTCGAGCGCTTCACGAAGACAAGCACTGCAATATCTAGTGCGCGTGGAACTTTCTGGAGTAGATTTTTGCTCTCCAGGAGCGAATGCAGTTCAGTTCGCTACTTGAGGGGTATGTAAGTAGGTAGAAAGAGCATTACAGGGTTTGGGGTGACATTTTGCGCATTGCAGTCAGGTATCGCATTTCATTTGCATCATTAACACGTTTTTGAGTTTTTTTCCTTCTTTTTTTCTTGTTTTTTGTCTCAGCACTTCTCCAAAGCATCCCAATAATCAGGCGCTATCGATGCAGACGGTGGACCGTTATGACTACTTAGGTCGGAATGTCGGATTACCGAGCCTCGGGCGGCTGTTTTGCATTTTTGTAGGTTTCGGATGGCGTACGCCTCGTACTCCTCGGCCGTCCGGATGACAGGCTCTACACGCGTCACCGTCGCGGTGTCCGGACGCTTCTCGTCGACTTCTTCTTCGAGCGGTTCCTCCTCTACTATCGACCTCTCGAGCACGGCCGGTCGGCTGTTGGTCGACTGCATGCGACGAGGGAGAGCTTTGATGGCCTCGATGTAGCTGAAGCGTGATTTCTCGTTCGCATCCTCATCGAAATTCGAGCCAGTTGGTTCGATCGATCTGGGGACGACCGAATTCCGCACGTATTGGCGGAAGAAGACACGTAGAGCTGGGGTTACAGCACATATGATGCTCAATTGGATTTCTGTGTCACTCCAGAAATAAATTTTGAATCCCAGCCAGGAGGGGTCGGGCGTGTAACCAAGCTGATACAGGAAGTAGGTCCGTACTGAGCCGACAGCTACGACAATCAAGCCGATGGAGAACATGAGATTAAGGGCTAGCAAAATGTCAGTAAGAATGCACGGATGCTGTAGGAAGAATCAATGGACGTACCGATCTTCTGACGAAGAGGACACTCGAAGTTCCACAACATGGCCATGGGTAGGAGTACCGAGTAGAGGTCGCTGATGACGGTCATGACTCCGTTGATGATGTTGATTGCGCGGGTGTCGGCACAGTAATATTTGTTGTTCAATGCATACATGATGTCGAAAGCTTTCCAGTATGCTTCGATAGGCCGACACGTGCATAGAAGAGCCAATATGCATGCTGAGGTATATGCCCACGCGAAGGCAACAGCAGAGATGATGGCGATTCTCCATCGCTTGGCGTGGGTGCCGTGGGCGAATCTTCGCAAGAAGAGCAGAACCGAGGTTTTGGCGGACGTGGTGGCGATCAGGAACGCGCACTCGCTGAGCCAGGCCAGTAGGGCCAAGCCTTCGAACTTGTCGTACTCCACGTCCCAGATATGCCGACCAATGCCGTAATGTTCGACCGAGATGATGCATATGACCGAGAACATGGTCGATGCGAGAAACGCAGGAATCAGCATGAACTGGCGGCGACATCAGCTCTATGCTCTGGAGGACCAAGCAGAAACTCAGGACACTCGGAAGCAACTCACATCATCCAGACCGAAAGGGCCTGCTTGATTCCGAAGGCGGAGGAATAGGCGCAATCCGATGAAGAGGGTCGTCAAACCTTGCATCACTCCAGCATATGGCACCAGCCATGTCATCTCAACAGGATCGACATAGTTGGCAGGCGGCCACGAGAAGATGACCGAGGGCGGATAGTTCTGAATATTGCCCGGCATGGTTCCTTATGGACAGCGGTGGACGGGATGCTGTCGTAGAGATGCGCAGATACAGCTCGTCCGCTGGAGACTCAGAGGCATCGCGCGCCGGCGAAGGCGCCTGTGGAGGTGCAGGATGATATAGCATTGAGGGCACTGACCTCGGCAGATTGAGTTTGCACTGGTCTGCGAGCTGGACGCGAAATCGAGTAGCGGTGGCGCAGATGGTGAGAGTTGTGCAGAGCCGAAGTTGGAGAGTGTGCGAGCTTGTGGGGTTTCGGGCCAGACTAGAGCTCGCAGAGGCGGCGACTAGGGCCGCGGACTGCGAGGACAAGGAAACTGGGGATGCCGCGATGCCCTCGTGTACCTCGTCCCTCCACTTCCCCGCACAATTGCTCGAACATGTGACGCGTGCAGACCAGACTGCACGCATCGGTCTGACCTCACCCCATGCACAACTCCTCGAAACGGCGTGGCTGGGGGGCTCGCATACCACCCAGCAATCCATGCTCAACCACCACTACCGCCGTCGTGTACCGTCGTATCCGATCTGACCATGGTCCATGGCGCATCCCACACGGCAGAGGCGAGCAGCGACACTTCCTACAGGCTCCAGCACCACTGCTGTACCTGGACCTGAAACCAGCCGCGGCTGCTGACGGCCGTTCCTGGTGCACCGCAAGCGAGAGTGGTTCTGTACCCTTACAACACTTACCTTGGGACCTGCCAGGAACACCAGCATTGAAGCAGCTCTCCAACAGGGCAGGGCCCAGGTCGTCGCCATGTTGGCAGGGAACATCGAGATGTCGCTCGTGCCGATCACCGCATCGTTTGACTTTCGAAGATTTTCACTAGTCCTGCTCCAAGTCCAACGGTTCTGCCGAAAGTCCAGGCTTCGCTCCATTACTCATTATGTACCACAGCACGACCGTTTTCTGTCCAGGGCGCGCTCTTTAGAGTTGCCCAGATCCCAGTTTTGCACGCGCCATCTCGTGTGTGGACGTTGGTGGCATGACATCAACATCAAGGATCGCCGGCATAGGATAACGGCGAACAGGACGTGACGCATTCATCAGTGCGCCGACTCGGTCTGCAGTGTCCAAAGCATTTGCGCATCGCGGGGCGTAGCAGCGATCGCTTCATCAGTCGAGTTGCCTGTTGGAGAAAGCAGAAGTGCAGCTCTTCCCGAACATCCCGACCCAATCAGCAAAAATCCTCGGCAACTCCACCGCACTTCTGGACATGGTCACGCAGTACGTACATGGCTACTGGGCAGGGTCTGCGACGAAGCTGTCCCGATTGAGCATGTCCATGTACATGTGCATGAGTATAATAGTAGCTGCTCACATGTACTCTTGTTACCCAACATGCACTCCTGCCTTACACTCCAAGAGACATGGTCAGGATGAGATCGATCACTGACTCTGCCGACTAGCTGTGACCAGGTTGGCGGGACAGCGCCAAGTTGCATAGATCGTGATCAATCTTACGCATAGTTCTGCGACTTTGTTTCAAGGTGGGAAGTGAGTCACACTACCCGCCCTCGATGTCCCTTGGGAGAAGGATCAATCACCGGTGGGGACCACAGTTTGCTTCCCCGTCAATTTCCAGGAGACTGGAACCTGTGCAAGCATTTGCATTGTTGGACCCAGGGTCTAAAATAGTCTGGCCTGGCGTACCATTGTTGCAATGTCGCAACAGGCGAACAAACCAATCTCGTGTACCCGTGAACACAATGCTGGGTCCGACATTGTTACCCAGCGCCGACAATCTGGCCACGGAGAGGCACCGTTGGTATTGTCCCTTCCGTACTCCCATGAACTTGGTACTAGCTACGGGAGATTGTCGCCTCTCTTTGAGCTGTACGCAAGTGCGCAGTAGCATCGAATTTACGTCGTCTATGATCGTCTATATCTGCATTGCATACACTTGTGCTTGCGCGCAGCTGTGTAAGAACTAGTCTAGATGAACTTACAGCATGCATGCACGTGGCTACCACTTTCGAAATGCTGATTTACAGTACAGGAGGCGTCGGTCTACGGCTTATTCTCAACGGCTTGTAGACTAGTAACGTTCTTTGCCTCTATTGAAATGCCGTAGTGGCCCAGCTTTTCTTCGAGTGGTCGACCATGATTGAGCGCATCATAGGGATGCGAGCTGGCAGCCTTTCGCGAAGAAATACAAAAATTTCCAACCCACATCGCCCGCTGCTGTTGAGTGAACAGCCTTCAACCCTCACATGTTGCTTTTTTCTTATCAACAAGGAACAGGTACAGGTACAGGTACAGGTACACGCACATTCCGTCTGCATTGCATGCCTCCCGTGCTACATGTCCTCTCGTTCCTTTGCCCCTGAGCGTCTCCCACTGCTACCATTAGATGGGTATATGTACGGCTATGTACATGTATGCAGCTCTCCTCAAATTCGCCGATGACGGGTGGAGAGTGTTTCATGACCTCGCAGAGCTAGCTTCCTGCACTTTGTTTGCTTTTTCTACATGCAGCTATCTACATGTACCTGCCTATAGGTAAGTTCTTATAGGTGTGTTCCAACCTCTAAACCCATCCATGCATCATCATCTTCTCCGATGCAGATAGTCCGCAAAACTTCCCGCTCTCCACGAAGTTGCCCACCAACACACGTCGGGCAGGGAGGCACACATCCGGCTATCTCTCGTCAACAACACGGGTAATTCCACCCCATCGAGCTCCAGATCGAATGGCGCTGAGGGGTCGTTGTGTCTCGACCCGGGCTGATGGCCCCTCACTGCCTCGTCTCGAGCGACATCTTGGGTCAGGGCATTCGTGGCTCCGCGCTGTATTCTGGAAGCCGTCCACAACGGAGACCTTCTAGAAGCACAAGACACGGCGTGCTCGAGTGGCTTTTGACAGCTATGCCGTGTCCATACATCGGGGATTCGAAAGCGAGAATGAATTTACATCGCATCTGCAGCTTGATATTCGCTGAAATCTCACTGGCTCATGCAGCTCAATATTTGTTGTGCATCTGCAGTTGAGCGGCCTGCAGAAGCTACCCCGGTTCATCCCAACAGGCTGAGTTCCCGCGATGCAGTAAGTAACACGACCACAATGGAACATTAATCGCTCGCAATACCTTGCGATGTTGACGGGTATGCTGCAACACGACAGATTGAATGCGCAGCCTTCTGGCTTTCGATGCTATGGTAGATACAGGCTCGAATGAGCTGTCAGGTGTAAGCGCCCGATGCTGCGCCTCTGTATGGAAGAGCCGCAGCTGTGCCAGCGCATGCTGCGATGTTTGCTGCAGCCTCGTGCTTTCCGGTGTGTAGGTCAATATCTGTATCTACCTTATAAAGCACTCTCTCCATCTGTGTACGATCCGACTTGACACACGCCCATTATTCGCCTTTCGAACCGCAACCATGCTCCGCGCTCTCCGCCAATGTCTATCTGGCTTGGACGACGACGACATCGTCCAGTCACGCACTCCTCCCACCAGCAGTCAATCCGTCTCGCGCTACCTCTACCTGAGCGAAAAGCCCACCCTTTCGCAGCCTGGCAAGGCCCGTCTCCCCAAGGATGAGGTCGCAGACAAACTGGTGTCAGCCTTGTGCAATGCCACAACGTCCGGCAAAACCCTCCAGGCGGACCTCGACGCCATCGTGCACGAAGCAGGATGGTGGGACCGCACCATCGCGGAGCGTGTCCTCGCCGTCTTGGAAAAGGTCCTCGAGGCCGAGCAGGTGCTTGGTCCGGCGATGCATGCCGCCTTCAAGAGAGTCTACGATGAAGCGGCCAAGATCGCTGGAATCGCGGCGGACCTCGCGGAAGAGCATCCCATCATGACGGGTGTGGTGGCCACGGTGATTGCGCTGGGGATCCTCTACGTGCTGTGGCCGTGGATGCTGGAGTCTTTGGGCTTCACGAGGGTGGGTCCGTTAGCCAGTAAGTCGTTTGTTGACATTGAGATCAATGTCTGTTATGGAACGAAGCTGATGTGTTCGGTGCAGGATCTTTCGCCGCAATGTGGCAGAAGACGTACGGCGATCGTGTCCCGGTTGGGTCGCTGTTCTCGTACCTGCAGAGGTTGGGCATGACGTGGAATGGAAGTATTGTTGTCCAGATCCCCATTGCGGCCACGAAGTTGTGATGTTTAAAATATCCACGGTTGTGATCTAAGACATCTGTAGCGTGTAAGGGGTTCCATATCGAACACAGACTGGGACAAATCAGCATCAGAAATTACAGACCCGATACACAAGTTACCACGAAGTCACGAACGAAATCTGAATAAATAGTGCTGTGACGTCTCTATCATCCCTCTACTCTCATGATTGAATCCATCCAGCGTTTATGTCTGCAATCATCTTCGGGAGATATTTTCGCTTGAGGCAACTAAGCTCTACGTCCATCATCTTACCATGATGTACGATATCAGTCACAAGGTGAGGTGGCTCGAGGATCTCGTGTAAAGACCTCATGCTTCCTTCAGTAAGGTATATCGTATTAGAAGGTCCCACCAAGCGAACACCGTCGCTGTGGACACGGAGTACAGCATCAGTATATCTGGGCACGGAACTGGCCGGCCCGATCGCCGATACATCATCACTTTGTCGATACACATCACGTCCCCACGGCCAGTTAAGTATAATGTACCCACCACGATGAATGGGCCCAATTCGGGAAGTGCTAGAGATCTCGATACTAGCAATCCGAGCTCATGTGTTTAAAGGTTCGAGGTCTCTGATGGCCCGCCTTCTTCCCAAGCGGAACGAGAACGAGTGTTGGAGCTTGCTAGGTATCTGAAAAACTTGCCGCTCAGTATACGCAAACACTCATGGCAATGCTAGATATTTCTCTGCCGCTTATGTCGTCCCAGTTGGTAGTGATGGAATCATTGCGCCTTCAGATGAAACGCCACGATTCACTCCAGATCGTACCTTGACTGCGTTGGCACAGCTCGGGGCATTTAGACTTGGCTGCGATAGATCTTTCATTTCTTTGATTGATCGCACCCATCAATATATTATTGGTACGTCTCGGCCATGGGTATGCTCACTCGCATCGTATTAATGGACACATAGGTGAGGCAACTAGGTCGACAAGCTTGTCAATCGAAAACTCGCTCGCCGCTCGTGATACGCTGTATCTTGGTTTTCGAGTTCTTGAGTTGGACTTTGGTGTCTGCCCACAGACGATCCAGATCTTCACCTCCAATGGGCCCAAGGTGGAAACGCCGAATATCTCGGCGGACAACTCTCACTATGTTATTCGCGATTTCTGTGCCGATGCCCAGTATAGTTCCAAGCCTTACGTTACAGGCTTTCCGCACATGCGCAGCTATGCCGAAGTTCCCCTGAGAAGCTCGAGCGGCTTCGTCATTGGCTCTTATTGTGTTGTTGACACCAAGCCTAGAACGTTTGACGACCAAGCAATAGTAATGCTCGGTGAGGTTGCATCTACCATCATGGACCACCTTGATCTACTGAAGGGTCGCCTGGATCTCGAGCGAGCGAATCGACTCGTGCGCGGTCTCAGCTCGTATGTCGACGGTTACTCGGGCCTGCAGGAACAGCAGACCATGTCATTGCAAGCCACGGACGATTTACACACAGTGATGCTCCGTCCAAAGCATGCCAATCGAGTTGCTCCAAGCATGAACCAGGAACAGTCCCAAACAACTCAATCATCGAGCTCACCTTCGGCCTTTGCTTCTATAGATACTGGTATTCCACCAAGTTCTGACGTCGAGTCCGCTACACAATCGTTCGGTCATCCGGATTCGTCACTGCAGGACCCGAGTACGGTGGATCTCCAGGAGAACAGACGCGATGACCTTTCAATCACACAAGACGTCCACACGACTTTCTCGAGAGCTGGGAATCTGATTCGTCAAGCTATGGATCTCCAAGGGGTCGTTTTTCTGGTAGGTAAACTGCGCATATCGACCATTCTTTAGTCACTAATCTCTATCACCAGGACGCTTGCGCAAATGGCTTCCGACACGACGCCGTCTCGACTAGGCGAAGCTCACATCAGCCCCAAGGAGGCGTGGATTTCTCTCTTCGCACCAAGTGTACCTTGCTAGGTCACTCCATTAACACAGATGAAGACATGGATGAGCTAAGACCCACAAACGATCAGATCGATATTAGTGAAGACTGGCTGCAACGCATGCTTAACAATTTTCCGAACGGGAATATCTTTTCGTATGATGCAATGGGCGTAGTACACCGCACCCACGCCGATACTAATAATGGAAACATGCTGCACCCCTCACGGCAAGTGTTCGGTGCTCCCCGTCTGGTCGAGACGTCAGCAGATGAACACAGTGACACTGCTACCGAGATATCTCTCGCTCTCAAGGACGCGCGCTCTGTGTTTTTCCTGCCAATGTGGAACTTCCAGAAGGATCTCTGGTATGCTGCCGCTGTGGGCTGGACGACTGACCCTGCCCGTGTCCTAGACTCCGGCGACCTTAACTATCTCTCCGCGTTCGGCAATTCTATCATGGCCGAAGTCTCGCGGATTGAAACATTCGCAGTGTCACGAGCTAAATCTGACTTCGTCGCTTCTATTTCTCATGAGTTGCGCTCCCCTCTGCACGGCGTACTAGCAGCTACAGAGCTGTTGAGAGAGTCAGGACATTCACAATCTCAACGTGCCATGTTAGACTCTATCAACATGTGTGGAACCATGCTGTTAGACACCATGAACCACTTACTTGACTATGCAAAGTTAGCAAGTCCGCTGTCCTTTGAATGCACGTAAGCTAACAACATCTAGGATAAGTAAGCTTGACCAGCGAGCACGATCCAAGTTCCGCATCAGACCACATCGTTCGCCGCAAGAGGAATTATTACGACTCTCTGTGATCGACCTTCGGGAGCTCGTACAAGATGTTATTGAGGGCGTCTACCTTGGTTCATCTGCACAAAACACCCCGGCCGCTGAAGCCGGGACCGGCCAAGGCGATGATAGACCCACTTCTGGCCACCAGGATGCTTCTCTGAAAATGCGGACTAAGCATACCGAAGGTGCTGTTCTTGTACTTGTCGACATTGAAGCGTCCGGCGACTGGATGTTTGAAACCGAGGTCGGTGCATGGAAACGTATTGTCATGAATCTCTTCGGGAATGCTCTAAAATACACTGTGCGCGGATCAATCACAATCACTCTTAGTCGGAAGACTGTGGTGACAGACACCCATCCAGGATCTGAACCACTCCACCATATTTGCTTGCAGGTCATTGACACGGGTCAGGGCATAAGTGCAGATTATCTCAAGCATCATTTGTTTACCCCATTCGCACAGGAGAATGGACTATCTCCAGGAACAGGTCTTGGTTTAAGCATAGTGCAGCAGCTCGTCAGTAGTCTGGACGGGCACATCGATGTGCAAAGCACAAAAGGTCTTGGCACCGCGATCACCATCACGGTACCACCAGGATCTCGAACTCAGCAAGTTTCGACGCACTCTGAGGTCAGACCTGGGGAAACCCGCAACGACCTGGTTTCGACACAATCCTTCCGTGGACAGCAATTGTATCTCGCTATGGGAAATGAAGGCAGCGATGCTAAGAACAAAGATTCAGATGTCGATGTCGAGCAGAGCTCAACAGCGTCAAATGCGATCACTGCACGACAATTGCTCAGCAAGATTGCTGATCATTGGCTTGGCATGGATGTTCTTCCAGTCAGCGATACCGACAGAGAGACGCCGGTCGAGGGCGATATTTACTTCGTGATGTCGCCTCTCCTCCCACCCGCCAGCAAAACCGGGTTCGAATGGACGCTCAAATTGGTAGACCCCAGGTCAGACAGCGAGAGAGAGAGTATTCTACTGTCTCAACCTTTCACGCCGAGGAAAGTGATTGCAGCCCTGTCTCAAGCGTCGCAATCAGTGAAGTTACCTTCAGCACCGATGTATCCGCAAAGTCCCGGTATACCAACGACGCATTTAGCGGCCAACACTGGGAACGTGCATACAATCTCACGGGTATCACATCTAGAGCAGGTCTCGGGAAGAGGTACTCCGCAATACGATCAATCTCAACCTTTCAATGTCCTACTTGTGGACGACAACCCCATCAACCTTCGCGTTCTTGCCACTTGTCTCTCCCGACTCGGCTGTATCTACACTCAAGCCATGAACGGCCTGGACGCCTTAACCGCCTACCGCAACAGTTCCGTCGCCTTCAACTTGATCCTCATGGATCTCTCCATGCCGGTCATGGACGGTTTCGAGGCTACCCGCGCCATCCGCGCTCACGAAACCGCATCTGGGCCCTCGCGATCTCGCATCGTCGCGCTGACAGCTTTGGGATCCGGTGATACGCGTGACAAAGCATATGCTAGCGGCGTAGACATGTTCATCTCTAAGCCCGTGCGTATGGCTGACGTCCGCTCGATGGTGGACGAGCTGCGTAGCACCCAACTCGCGCCACCCAGCTTGCCTTGATTCAAAGCTAGAAGTACTGCAGCCGCTAGTGGTGGGAGGTGCTACGCTTCACCATATCACGAAAAGAATGAAGAATCATGACCGCCGGAAGGCATTTCGATCTATGAACTGTATATAGATGTAAAGAGGACACTGGTTCCTACAGGTGGAAAAGTAACTGCGTAGTCAGATAACTCTTTGTACACAAGTTGCCATGCACTCTATAGACTTTGTTCGCTCTTGTTCCATCGTTGATCCACACATCTCTACGTTCTTAATAAACAACTCTAAGACCAACGCTTTCGCATCCAAATCTGGATCGTCCACATTCCTCGTCAAATAACACATACTCCATTGCAGAACTTGTTGGGTATTTGGGAACACCAAAGATCGGCCAATCAGGGCGGTTCATAGTACACAGCGGGTATCTCCAAAAACACTACTAAGATGAACGAGAGTAGCAGCAACCGGCCATTGCTCTCACGTCTGTGCAACACGCAGTAGCAAGCCATCTACCGTCATCCTTCCATCCTCACTTCCTCTTATTCTGCCTATAAGATGCACAAGCGCATACATGTCTACTACCACTTCTCGCCCTGTCCAGCATACGCTCCGCTCTGCAGTGCGGGGATGCTAAACCCATAGCCTTGTGTCTTACCCTCACGGTCCGATGGGTCGATCTCCACGCGGATCGTGACATCGAGGCCATAAGTGCCCGCCAGGCCGGTTTTCTCGAAGCCTTCGGCTGCCGGGTGGGTGGTTCCGGCGCCCTTCTCACCGAGGTGCAGTGGTTCGCGGGGGTTCTTGGGATGTGTGAACTGCTCTGGTAAGTCGGACGTGCCATTTGTCGTGGCTGTACCGTTGGTGGCGGCACCGTTGGTAGTGCCGTTTTGGCTGTCGTGAGTGATGCCATTCGAGGCACCCGAGGGTAAGTGAGAGTGCGACTCGCTGATGATGGCGTAGTTCCTGCTCGGCATCGTGGCGTGGTTGTTGGGAGCAGTCTTGGGCTTAACCCCAGGCTGACCTTCGCCAGGGTTCTTGTCGAACAGCTCTAGCAAGGTCTCATCGGTATCATGATCAAGATGGTGGATCTTGTTGCGTCGAGCAAGCAAGTTGGCCACAGCCTGCGGAGGAGGCTTGTTCGTGATGGCCGATGAGACGATGTTGGGCATGTACCTCCAGTCCGCTTCGGCAGCGATGTTGAGCTTGGGGTTCGAGTAGAAGCGACCCATGGCTGCAAGGTGGACGTCGCCTCCAAGAATGGAGATCCGGACGTTGTGTTGCTTCGCAAGGTGCTGGAGTCGAAGCATGAGTTGCTTCCGTTCTTTCTTGTGCTGGTGTGCGGTATAGTGATCGTCCAAGTCATCGAGAAGATCCACATTTCCGTCGAACTGATTGAAGAAGCCTCCAGCAACACCGAAGCGCTTGTTCAAGAAGCGAATGGGGCCAATGATGGGTGATTGGAGGATGTTCTCCAACCACTGCAAGCGTGGGTATGCAATAGGCACACCAAGTAGCAGGATCAAATGCTTGATGGCGCCATTTGAAGCTCCAATTTGCTTGGACGCATGGTCGAACAGCAGGTCGTACGTTTCTGGGTAGTTAATCTGGTGGCGTGTCCGCTCCGTCCGAGCATCAATGCCAACGAATGCGATACTCTTGCCAAGCTGACAGTAGATACTCCTGCTTCTCTCCTCAACATACGGTCCTGGGCTCCGACCGATCACATAGCTCGGATCCTCTTGTTGCAGTTTCATGACATACGTATCCTTGAGCTGGACAGAATCAGCCTTGGCGCCATTCGGACCAGCGTGTGTGGTCTGAGGAGCGTCCGTGGTAAACGTCGACACAGGAGGCGGAATGTGGTGCTGGAAAAGCATATAGTATTTATGAGCCACACCTCCGATTCCACGGAATACAGGACACTTCATGAAATGGTCTGTGTAGGATCCGAATCCATCAATGATGTCGTGGTCATCCCAGATGTTGAGCTGAGGTATCTGGGCGTTTGCTGATGCGAAAGGCTCGCTCCCGTACCATTTTGTGTAGTTGTTGAAGTAAAAGTCGTCACATTTCTGCCGTAGCTCTTCTCCGAAGGGATAATCTCTCCTCTTCTTCGGGTTTCCAATATCTGTCCATTCTCGGAGTGGACCATTCACTCGTACACCATCGTTGTAGATCTGATCACCACCGCCAATCATCACATGAAACGGCTTTTGGGCGTGCACCCTCAGAACATCGTTCCAGAGAGCTGGGCCTGACCAGGCTTCCTCGTCTGTGCCCACAGAGAAACCGTTGCAAGAATGGAACATGATGCGCATGCTCTCGTGCTTGGAAGGGAGGCTGAATCGCTTGGGGCTGGACAGATTTGATCGACCCGTCGAGCTCTTCATCTTTGGTATGAAGTATTCCCAGTGTGACTCCTGCTCGTCAAAAGGGAGTTCGAGTGAGAACTGCCAGAAAGCTTTGCGAGGATCTTCGAACAACCTTGTGCCTTGGACTGATCGCTCAGAGCCGGAGGAGTGCCCATTTGTCGTCTGGCCATCACTACCAACGCGACTCAATCTCAATGCTTCCGGCACGTTTCCAGGCGTAGTAACGATGAGGACACTGCCATGCCATACGGGCTCTGCGGTGTGTTCTCCACTCATCCGACGATAATTGAGTAGCGGACCGCAGATGATTTCCAGCTCACGGCTTGTGCTTTGTAACTGTGGGCCAGCCCCCATACCATGATCGGACTCTTGTACTGGTTGTTGTGTCTGGCTTTGGGTTATGCCGTACTGCTCGTGTGAACCATTATGCCTTCGATCGTCGACTCTTTGGCCGACCGCAGCAGCTGCCGCGCCGGGCAATGTTCGATGCGTCCCTGCGCCAATGCCACCCTGCTCCTGACGTTGTGTAGCCACTGCAGCCATTTTGAGGGAGAAGTATATCGAGGTACCGTGGACAGAACTTTGTTGCGTTTTCGATGGTATGGAGGAGACTACGTAAGGGATGGGCTAGAGGAACAGCTGTAAAGGACGCTGAGAAGGAGAGGCGGACGATAGGATTGGAATAGTTGGATGTGCGCAGCAACAAGATCAAGAGTACTGCAAGCAGATTACTTGGAACCGCGTGTCCATGCAACCCTCACGACACGTAGCGACCACTGTGAGACCGTTGTTGTTAGCCAAGCTCTTGGCCTGCGTCTTCCTCGCAACCAAAACGGCCGATGATGAGTACTGGCCTGCGCCACGCCGCGGGAGCATCATATTGCTGACCCCGGGTAAGATCCGCCGGATGCCGATCAAACAGGGTGGGAGATCTCTCGGCCTTTTCTGAATACATAATCAGCTTCTACTGTGCTTAGATTGGTCGCAATGTTTCCTGTATAGAGGTGCTGTTAAGAGTTTCAGATATGCGGCCCAGAACAGTTTCGTGGAGCGGCACATCGTCATCCCTTCCGACCTGTGGGGAGACAACTGACGGCCACGTGCTTGTGGACGTCAGGTCGAATGCCAACATTCTGATTGACGCATTTGGCACATGTGAAATTACGATCACTGAGAAAGAACCCCGGAACCTGAACTGAATACCTGCCATCACCTGCCATCACTATCGGAAAGGACAGCCTGGTGCTATCTTTTGCTCTCCTCATCGAAAGATGGTATCTGCCTCGTGCATGATATGAAGATGCTGCTCCCCTCAGCGACGCCATACTCGCCCTACTTCTGGCTCAGGTCCTTTCGCTGACCTACAACTAAACTGCCACAACGCTTGCCTCTCGATCTCGATACTCGTTTTTCTACTGAGTACCACCCATGTCCACAATTGGGATCATCTGGCCCGGCTGCAATATCAGCACATCCCCTTTCCAGTTTCGGAGACACTGCTTTCCAACTTTGGCTTTCAGAGCTGGCAACGACCTCTCTCGCTTCTTACGATTCTTGTTGCCAGATGACAAGACCGCAGACCTGGCTGTCAAACTACCACGCCCATACTCTTTCTTCTTTTTGAGCTGACTCGGTGGTGCGGACGACGCCGTTGCTGCGATACGACGCGTCACGCGGCGGTTCGCTAGACGCTGCTCTTCCTGTTCACGCTGTGAAGTGAGCTCTGCACCTCGGGTCGAGTATCGAGCTTGGCTGTCGACTGTCCCTCCGCGCTTGTTTCCGGCGATATGTCCCTTCTTTGCTTTCTGCTTCTGCTTAACCTCGACCTCCTTAGCCACAGGCACTTCTTTGGTCTCTTTGATCATCCCGTTGCTGGTGTCGAGAAGATGATAATCCTGGTTGATGTCATGGAGATCGTCTCCAAAATCAGCCTCTTCGCGTTCAACAGAACTGTTCTTCGCACGTCCGCTGTTTGTTATAGCTTCGCCAGATACCGGCTTGGGTGCCTGCTGTGTCGAACGAGGGTTCATCCCAAGTAGGTCCAGTAGGCCACTGTCGGACATTGCTGAGAAGTGATTAGGCTCCTTGCTCTCAGCGCACTGCTTTGCCTTATCCGTAACAGCGCCACAGGTAGGACAAGCGTTGCCTGATGAGATCTGGCTTTTGATTGCTTGACCTTTGTCATAGATCAGCCGTAGGTTTCCTGGGTCTTCTTCTTGTTCAGATACTATTGCTTCCCCCGGTTTGACGTTATAATCCTTGTGATTGCCTACGTTTGGCTTATAGAAGGAACTGTCGGATTGATGACCGGGAAACCGACCGAAGCCTGTTGCTTGTTGAAATCGCGCCCCAATGCCATAAAGAATCGCAGAATCTCGCTCTACAAGGGAAAGTGGTAAGCACAGTGCGAGAAGAGATGTCAGGAGCACGAAATGTGACGTAAATTAGTAGGTCCACAACAGTGTCCGCTTGTTAGTGAAAGTGACCGTTTCACTAGTGTCTGAAGTTTGATGCCTCCTTGTTGCTCAACTTGATGTTCCCCAACTTTGCATGTGAAGGAGATTTACTTACTTTTGGACAGTGCATCATCGGTCTCCTCACTGCTCAATTCGACAGGACCTGCTCGTTGACTGTACGACCTGGAGTCCAACTTCGATTTCATACAGGCCTTATTGTCCTTGTTGCTAGCTCGCCTCCTTTTTCTGTCTCTCTTGGTCTCTGGAACTTCATCGCTTTCACTTTCGCAATAATCTGGATATTGGTCTTCTTCTGGGTTTACAAAACCATAGACGTCTTCGTAATATGGCATAGGACGAGTCGAGTAAGGGCGTGGTTTCCTGCCCCCCTTTTTGATCGGTCGGGACCGAGCTATGGACAGAAATGGAGATTCCAGCTGGGCTCGCGTCGATCCTCGCTGGGAAGACGGTGGTTGCTTGCTGAAGTACATTCGTTTTGAGATGGTTGAGGCCAGAAGTATGCTGACCAAGATTTACAGGAGTGTGTGGTCGATTGGGAAGGTCCTTGTGAGGATAAGAACCAAAATCTGAAAGTCAATAACATCTGAAGCACATCCTCCTACCGATATTGAGCAAGTGAATAAGGCAATGTGCAGACGAGTGAATACACGACTGAAGCTGAAAGCTATGATTTGTTATCTGACAATAGCACTTACAATGAAACTGGAGCATGAGCAAACCATCCGTTCATGATACAGCCTCCGCAATGCGACCATCTAGCTGTCAAACAGAACGACCTGCTTCTCGTCTAACGGCCCAATAGCAACACTCTTTACAACTTCGACTTCTTGCCCTTCAATGCACCACGATCATCTGGCGTTGGCTCGCTATCACTGGTCTCCGCCTTCAAGCTGACGGGATCACCAAGCGCCGAGGGGTTGCTCTTCAAACTGTCCTTGGCAATCTCCTTCAACGACTTGTCGCCGCCTTGCTTGTTGGGCTTGTCATCCTTGGTTGGTTCTGTGTTTGAGGTCTCGGCCTTCAACGAGACGGGGTCGCCGATTTGGGTTGGGTTCTCTTTGGCGAGTGTCTTGAGGGATTTCTGGTGGAAACAATGCGTTAGCAGAGACTTAACGGAGAACACTCAATTGATCAAAGCATTGGTAGTAGAAGTCGAAGGTCCTGCTTTGGACGATGAATTGACTTACCTGAGGAGCCATTGTTGATCTGTTCTTAATTTAATAGATTGCTGAGAGTTCTATAAGTAAATAAAACGATTCACAACTTGATTGATATAGCTCTGTTATATTGCAAGAAGTAGACGTAATGATATGAAAGCTTGAGAGTAAAGCGATCGCAATCACGAAAAGCGAGGAGATTTACCAGTATTCATACAGCGGTTCTACAGCACACGACCATGGCAAGGGCATGTACCTGCCTACGTAGGTAACCCAGTTGAGTTCCAGGCACAGATGTTATGTCGTCAATGACTTTTGATATCGGCGGCCGAGGTGCTTGCCAATCGTGGTTAGCCCGACGTCACAGATCGTGGCGTGCATGAACTTTGTGTTGTAGTGCGATCTGGGGCCGAGCACATGCAGTGGAGGCGGGAACACGAGCGCGGCATGCGAGCTGCATGTGCATACAGTGTACAGATTCGGGTTGTGGTTGTGATTATAATGTGCATTCCTCACCGAACAGTCTTTGTCATATTTAGAAAGCAGGAAACGTTGCTTGGCAATCTAAAGCAATAGTCATAATTTTCTCGTCAAAAGTACAACGTGCAGTACCTCATCAAGCTTTCATTGCTTCTATGAAGAGTCCTCGCATGCCCTTCAAGAATACTCCTAGCTCCTGTGTCGCATTCATTTCTTCTTGCAACTCATGAACCGAATCGCGTTGCAGCTTTGGTTTCGTGTTCGCGATCATGAGCTCTGCGCCACCCATATCCATCTCGAAGCTCGCTTCTCTTTCGCTGTCTCTCCCATCCACACATACAAACACGAACCGCAGCCTGTCTTCGATCCCAGTTCCTTCGATCCGTAGCCCCAAACATTGTTCCCAGAAGCGCAACTCGGGCACATTGTGCCGTGCTTGCGCATCAAGTGCGCGCTGATGTGCTTGTTGCGCTTCTCGCCGTTGTCTAATCGCGGCCTGTGTTTGTGCGATGGTGTGGCGGATGTTCTCGTTGCGGTCTTGTGCTGCTGATCGTTGCGTTTGTAATGACGCGATGGCGGAGTGCATCTCTTCTGCTTCGGTGGCTTCTTTGGCAAGCGATGAAGCATGCGCAGTCGATACAGATTCCAGGCGCGAGATTTGCTGGTGCCGACCTCGTTGGGTATCTAAATCACAGATCGTTAGCACTTCTGAACGTGACATCTGCGCGTTCCTGATCTCTCATCTCACCTTCCAGTTCGGCAACATTCATGCGAAACGCGTTTCGCTCCTCCAAAACCCGCTTGCGACCCCGTGCGATGAACTCGTCGAAGCGCACGGTGAACTGAGCCATCCGCTCACGCAAGTCGTTGAAACCGAAGTCTGCGCTGGGCAGAGTATCCGCCATGCTGACGGGTCCGTAGGTAGCATTCTGTGCTGTTGATGCGGACAAGGAATTGCTGAAGCGCGATGGCGTAAGGGTTGCGGTGGCCATGACTGCCAGGAAGTATCTCAGCAAGGGGCAGTCCCTAGGCTTATGTGTTTCTCGAGTGCCAGTGAGGCGAGTGCTTTGATAGTTGTCTTGATAGTGTTCTCGGTCGGTGCGATGTGTGGGAGCCAGGACTCTGAAGCGTCTCTTGCTCGAAGGTAAACAAATGTCCATTCGTGTCCTAGCTCGAAACTTAAAAAGTTCGGCTTCGACCTTTGCAGCTTTGTAGAGAAAGTACACCAACATATTTCCACTTACCTTATCTACATGTATGCTTTCACCTCTCCGTTTCTAACCTGATAGATCTTCAAAAGTCGCAGATTGAGCTGTATACTCACGCACGCGTGCTGAACTGCAAGCTGCATTCTACCATGTTCACACGTCGTTGTTCACGCCATCATCGAAGAATCCTGGAGAGGCCCAATGACTGAGAAACGTGGTCTGGAGCTGCCCTACGGACATTTTGGGAGTACCACCTACCATGCAGAGGACAACAGCTGGAGTTTCTCGCGAGAGTTCTTGCACCCTTCAAATATCCAATGTTTTGGTGAACCTGAAACTATCGTGGAAACTGAAGATGCCGAGCAAACCATTCCGCACCAAGCTGGAAGAGCGATGCCCGCTTCACAAAAACATGCCAAACAGATCCGAGATATTGTGCACGCCATTCCAGAGCTTGCAGCTGTCTCTCATGCTCTGCCCTCCTTCGTTCGGACGTCAGAGACCGTGATCAAAGCGTCCACAAAGCACGAATCTTCCAGAAGTTCACTGCTGGCTTTTGGTAACATACCATCCGAGCAGCGCCACGGTCCTGTTCCAGTGGTAGCTTTCAGGTCTGGACTTACCAATGGCAGCCTTAGGCTTGTCGAGGTGCAGCAGGAGAGGCGAGGGTGGGACGATAACAGGCACGCCTGGATTGAAGTCCCCACCACTGGACGCCATGAAGCGACATGGCATAGTACGTCAGGACCTATTCGACAGATAGTCTTTTCGCAGACATCCAATGGTGGAGGAGGCTCAATGGAAAATCCAAGCTTCCTAGCTGTTAGATGCGCAACAAGAACAACAATCTTTCGACCCGTACTTCGCGATCATAGCAGCGATGATCTAGAGGTTCCATCTCCACGACTGCACGTGTCTGCGGTCTTCGATGTCTCTATGCGCGATACCAACGACCAAGTTCATATTGATGTGGCGTTCAATCCGTGGTACACTCGGCAGCTCGCTATTATCAACTTGCTTGGCGAGTGGAATATCTTGGACATCGGCAGTAGGCGGACACATTCACGAGTCAATGTGGGTACTGGATGGACTGCCTCAACTAGTCGTGTAGTCTTGACTGGCGATGGCTGGGCGCACATCTTGTGGATCAACAGCCCTACAATGCTACTGATTTGCACTCGCAGTGTACTGGAATTGTACGACATTTCGAGTGTGGAGCGAAGCAGAATTGCTGCTGTGCACGTTGCGAATATGAACACAGCCTCGTACATCATAAATGTTGTGCCTCTACCAAAGCGTCCTGCGTATTTCTGCGTCCTTACTTCTACACATCTTGTTGTGTACCATGTACAGCAGAAAGTCTTGTCAAATTCGAATACCACTGAGCTCAACGTGTCGCTAAAATTGACTCATTTCTGGAATCAGCACGATGCCACAATGAACATGACAATCTCGGCAATCGATGAGGATGGTAAGTTGTGAGATGGTACCACAAACAACCGCCCTGACTCTGATTTTAACAGATACCATGATCTTACTATATTCGAGCGCGACTGCTGCAGTCATAATTTATCGAGTTCGGATTGAAGGAGATGTCTGCACGCTCATCACTGACCCTTGCTCTGTCGATCCGACAGGGACCAGGAACCAATATACTCACTTTGCCGATATAGTGATCCACAAGCTCAAAGTCGGCCACGGTGGCAAAAGATGGAAGTCAATTCTCGACAAATCTCTCGCTATCAATCTGAGACGCGAAAAGGTACATTTGTTGGCTTTGACCGTCCTGCATCTTGACGGTTTGATCACACAGTCTCTCCTGGTCGACTATACCCGCGCAACCAATCAAATTCCTGTGACGACGCTAGCTTGGAGAGCGTCTCAAGCAGTAAAGTCTGCGCCAGAGATCAGAAAGACCAAATTTGTCATTGACGACACCGATATCGACGAGAACTTGTCCATAACGGACAAGCACTCGCGGCCGATCTCACGACACCGTAAAGTCTTGCAGACCTCGGCCACAACAAATGATACGACGTTGAGAGTGGCAGCGTATGTTGGTGTTTGCAAAAAGCTGGAGTCACGAAAAGAGACTGGTAGTAAGCCTGCAGATGTGACTCTAGATCTTGCAGAGCAGGAAATGAGAGATCCTGAGTCGTCCGAAATATATCCAATAAGAACTCTGTTCGAGCTTGGCCAGGAAGATGTGGTACCTAGCGATGACATGGAGACTATCTCTGCACGTCTCAATGGCCTTACATACGCTACCACCACTGATACGGTGGGCGATGACCTCGCGACCATCGATGACGAAAGGCGTCGAATGCGAGTCCACGCTGTGACATGGAGCCACGGGCTCCTGGATATATATCAGCACATGCTTGATGATTGGATCTCACCGCTTTCGTCGCGAGTCCCTGGGCGTCTCAGGCTGAGCAAGGATGGTACGCTTCGTACAGCAGCAACTGAGGTCGCTTTCGCGGCAAGATATCTCAAGCTTGATATTGCTGAAGAGCCTGAACATCAATTACCTACTCATGCAGATGCAAAGAACCCTACGTCCTCCTATCAAAGCTCGGTTCTACCAACTCCATCCCCTACAGCCACTCCTTCTATAACGCCAAGTGTCTCAGGAAGCCAGACTTCCACGACCCATACCTCGGTGGAGATGACACGACTCAGCAGATATACCACATTCACCCCTGCTTCGACTGCACCATATATTCCCACCTCCACTCCACGATCTGTGGCCAAGATTGTTTCCCATTGGTCTCTCGGTACAGATCCGTATGATTATCGGTACCTCGAGTCCCTCCGTCGTATCATCATGCAGCAAAACCAAGACGACGAAGAGGATGATGGATTGGGAGAAAATGAGCGCAAATATGCTCGCAAAAAGGTTGAAAGACATCTCAGACGCCAAAGACGCGAGGCAGAAGATGCAGAGAATCGGAGACTGCAGAGCAGTCAAGCTGCCATGGTAATGAGCAGCCAACTCCCGGAGAGGACGAAGGGCTCCGAAGGCAGCCGGCCGTTAGCGAACAGTAGTCAAGCTCAGAGCCAAGACAGAGCGGGTTTGATGACCTTGAGTCAAGTAGTACCCGGGAGATTCGGAGGAAGAGTTGATCATCCACCACGGAGAAAGAAGAGGAAGCAGGGGTTCTGATACTGTCAAGAAGTACGACTGTGGTCAGATATGTCTCACTTTCTCGAGCGGGATAATGATGTGCATCTAATTTGGTGGGATGTCAAGAATGAACGGGCATCATTTCTCAGCTACAGCATCAACTCTGAAGCCATCGAAATATCTTCGCCGAAAATCGTTCAGATCATTCACTGTTCCGCTGCTCTCGCCACCCTCTTCCGTCCTTAGTCGCGCAGTCTGATATGTGTGCAAATCAGCCGCGTCGATCTCGACGTCTTTGAGGCGACTGTACGTTAATAGTCGTCTTGACCCTAGTCCTTGTTAGTGAGTGGACATACTCATTTGTGAATATTGTTGCTTACACTTGTTGAAGTCCTGACGACAGTGACTAACCAGCTTCAGCGCTGGATGTGCTGGGATCGCATATTCTGCCTCCTCGCCATCCCTGTGCCTGGCACTAGCGCCAAGATCCGCCTCCCCTCTCTCCGCAGCTTCTTCATCGGTGCTACCAACTACGGGCATCCACATACATAACCGCCCACCGTCGAGTAGCATCTTGGACGAGAAATCCAAAATGTCGTCGAGCATGCGCACGAATGAGTAAGGCTTCTTAGGCGGAATATAGTTTCGTCCCAGATGCGCAGGTGTGCCGTCGCTGAGATACACGACCTCCTTCAACGCGACTCTCGTGCTGCCGAGAACTTTAAGGCCTTCGCGCACACCGTAGGGTGGATCACAGACGATGCTGTTGAGAATGCGACGTTGATGGAGCGGAGTGTTGGTGATATCTGCGACGAATCCGCCGAGATAGAACGGCGTAAGGGTATATTGTTCGAAGTTGGTCTGGACATTTCTGGTGGGCTTGCCGCGAATGCTACGGCCGTCGAGGTCAGAGCCGAAGACCGTTGCGCCGAAATGGGCGCAGGACACTGGGAATGATCCTGTGCCCATGAAGGGGTCGTAGGCCAACGTGCCCGGAGCCGCAAGGGCTAGGTTCGCAGTGACTAGCGAAAGCTCCGCATTCATGGAAGTTGTTGCGATATAAGCTCGTTTCTTCAGGTCGTACTTGTTCATGGCTTTCCTTCCGCTATCCGCTACCCAACGTCCAAAGTAAATGATGATGGGGGTTTTGACGTCCAGGGGATACTGTTCGCAAATGAAGAATTGGTGATCAGGTCGTTTCATCGTAACTCGTCCTTTGAACTTCATATACCCAAGACTCTCCATGATCGAGGTCTGATCAGCTGCGTCGCGGCGGCCTTGGAAGCAATCCATTTCGAAGCGGAAGGAGACGTTCTTGTAATCGGGCCAGATATGCGATGTGCGGTGTTTTATGTCCGCGTGTAGCGCTGGATAGTCCACTCCTCGGCCCCATAGTTCGTAGATCCCTAGGACCAAGATTGATCTCGCAACAAGAGCTGCTGCTGCTTGATCAGACCATTTTTGATCAACGAAACGAATGACAGCAAAAGGTGACTGTTTAGATGATCAGCAGCTTATTCTGCACTACAAAATATGAAGGGCGAGACGCACGGCGTTCGAAGAATTGAACATCTCTGGACCTGGATCTCGCCCCTCGTCCTCAATTACAACGTACTGTGTCAGAATAATAGACCCATTCTATTGCTAAATTGTTCAACTCAGCTAGAGCATCAATCTCGGGTTTACGAAAGGTCTCGTGCCACTGCACAAAGCGAATGAAATATTCCATTCTAGCAACTGAGTTGTTGGAGCATTCTGGTCCTTTCAGAAAACATACTTTGCGCCAGATATTGCACGTCAACTTGTTGATCAAATTTGGATATAAATGACTTGGAGTGAAGAAAGATATTCACGCGCTAGCCAAAGTCTATTCTAAGCTATGTCGATGCAAGGACGCCGAGCACGAGACCGGGTTGTCGTTGGCTGACAACATCATCATCCAACCTTCAACATTAATCCAACATGGCAGCGCCGATAGGTAGCAGAGTGGCACCACTCTGTACTGCTGCTCGACCTACACTGTCGCGCCGCTCTGTCGCCGTCCTCCACAATTCCCGCTATCCTCTCCTCAGCAATACCACTGCTAGCATCCTCTCGAATCGAAGCTTTTCATCCTCGCCACAGCATGATGTTGGTGCAGGGGACTCCTTTCTGCGCTCCGCAGGCATGTCAGGATCATCTGGGCCTCCGAATACCTACTTCCAGCGCTCCAGCCTCCCGGCGAACACCATCATCAAGTTTGTACCGCAGCAAACAGCATGGATAGTTGAGCGCATGGGTCGCTTCGATCGCATTTTACAGCCCGGTCTCGCCATACTAGTGCCTATCATCGACAGAATAGCGTATGTGAAGTCGCTGAAAGAGAATGCGATGGAGATTCCGTCACAAAGCGCAATCACTGCCGATAATGTGACGTTGGAGCTAGACGGTGTGCTATATACAAGAGTGTTCGATCCTCATAAGGCATCATACGGCGTTGAGGATGCAGATTATGCCATCTCTCAGCTGGCACAAACAACCATGAGAAGTGAGATCGGTCAGCTTACCCTGGACCATGTTTTAAAGGAGAGAGCTGCGCTCAACACCAACATCACTCAAGCCATCAACGAAGCCGCCGCGGACTGGGGTATACGTTGCCTGCGTTACGAGATCCGGGACATTCACGCACCTGGGCCGGTGGTAGAAGCGATGCATCGTCAAGTGACAGCTGAGCGCAGCAAGCGTGCTGAGATTCTTGAGTCGGAAGGTCAGAGGCAAAGCGCGATCAACATTGCAGAGGGTCGGAAGCAAAGTGTGATCCTGGCATCAGAGGCCGTGCGCGCAGAGAACATCAATACAGCATCTGGTGAGGCAGAAGCGATTCTGCTTAAGGCGAAGGCCACGGCGAATGGCATTGATGCTGTGGCCCGGTCGATTGCGGAGGGCAAATCCGCTGCACAAGGTGCCGTCAGTCTTTCAGTAGCAGAGAAATATGTGGAAGCATTCGGACGATTGGCGAAGGAGGGCACAAGCGTGGTTGTGCCTGGTAATGTGGGAGACATCGGAAGCATGATTGCAACCGCTATGGGTGTCTATGGCACAGTGAACCAGAGCCAAGCAAAGAGCATGGCACAGCATCTCACCCACAACGAAGAGTCCAGAACGCAGGAGACACGATCGCAAATTTCTGAAGGCAAAGAGCCAAGTGAGGACAAAAAGAATGATATGGTGCATAGCGTGCTAGAGAGCTTCGACAGCGCAAAGCAACGGCATTGATCAATGGTATCTACTTTGTACGGTTGGCGTTCATGGAAAGCTAGGTAAAAGCGTTGCGAGTCTTGTATCATTACCAAGCTGCGGAGTTGGCCAGCATTTCTTCTCATCCTCTTGAGATCCGAGCGCTCGCTTGGCCTCTAGTACTATGCATTAGTATACAAAAAGATATCCATTGTGTCCAGCTTTGGGTCTCGGTCTCTACATTCAACTCGGAACTGTGAAACCAGGCTCACAACGGGAAGCCACTGAATCTCCCGGAAATTTCCCGCGTTCTTGATGTATGTGATTACTTCTCTTTGGCACACTGCATTTGATAACAATGTGTCTGCCCAGGTATGATGTGTCATGTCATCGTCGCAAGACTCTGTTGTACGGCATTCTTGAATTGTGCTGGTAGCCATTGGTGGATACTTTGGGTGTAGTGCAGCGTTTCAGCTACCCGCTGCTGGCGCTTAACGAGTTTCAGTTTTCGAAAACCACCAACGAGATCTTCCAAAACAGGCTGAATCACAATTCGACCATTGCTCAGCGGCTGGCAGACGTAGCAGGCCTAGAAACGCAGGCCGACATAAGCATGGTGATATCTTTGAAGTAGGTAGGGGGGATTTCCTTTTGTTTCTGGCTTTCATTTCAATGCAGTATCTGCTACCATACCACGACCAGATCATTTGATCATGTTCAAGAAGGTGGCGACCATCACAGCCACTGAGGTCAACACAGCAGATTCAGACGGCACAACACTACCCGATTGCTTGCAGGTCGAGAATGTCAGTCACAAGATTCATGCCTGGCTCTGGGAAGTGCTCAGTCTACTGCTTAGCATTTCTTGTTTGGCAGCCATCTTTGCACTCCTCGTGAGATATGATGGCAAACCTGTGCCTGATCTGTTTGGTCTCACGCTAAACACCATCATTTCCGTTCTGGCCGGTATATCGAAAGCTGCTCTCATACTGCCCATTGCAGAGTGCATAAGCCAATTGAAGTGGTACTGGTTCTGGGACACCCGTAAGCCAAGGCATATGCTGGATTTCGAAGACTACGATCTGGCTAGCCGGGGTCCATTTGGTAGTCTACTGTTGTTACTCAAACCAAGGTTGTGGCATGCAGCTTCTCTGGGCGCCTTATTGACCGTCATCTCCTTGGCGATGGAGCCTACGATTCAGCAAATGCCTTCGTATCCGCTTCAAACATACCTCGCCGATGCAATCGCAACAGTGCCGATCACTAAAAACTATACGGACTTCGATATAGGCCTTGAGTCTTATGGAATTGCTGGTGAGCTTAGGTTCTACTTGGGCGGAAACACTATCTAACATGGTGTTAGATTATCTTGGCGAAACGTCAAAAGGAGCGGTGTACGCAGGCCTCTATGGATCAACAAGTGAAGCCACTACTGTATCACCCTCCTGCTCCAGCGGGAATTGTTCGTGGGCTGAATACTCGACACTGGGTGTCTGCAGTATATGCGTAAATGTCACATCATATCTCAGCAGAGCGAACGAGTCAACATGGTGGAGCCTCCCCAACGAGCTGGCCTTCGGATCGAACATGAACGCGGTGTTCAACTATGGTATCAACGGATCAATCGTTCTTTCAAATACTTCGATGTACAGCTTGGTAGACTGGGCCGTTGTGTATAGTGCAGCGTCAGCCCCGGTCCCCAACTGGAAGCCTTTCGCCGAAGAGTGTATGCTGTATCTGTGCATAAAAACCCACACAGCGACTGTCCTCAATGGAATCTTCAATGAGACGACAGTATCGACATGGCCTGATGCCCGGAATTTGCCCATTAGGACGCTTGGATCTGATGCAGAGGTGGCTGCCGTTCCCAGATATGTATCAGTAAACATATCGCCAACAGAATCTCCGGAGAACTTCACGATAGCCATCGGTACATGGTCTGCAGCCCGTTATTTTCTCAGTACATTACTACAATCGAGCGGCGTACTTAGCCAGCAATCGCAGGGCGACTTTGCCCAGCTAATGTACAATATGGTGTTCAGCAACTTTCAGTCTCCAGCTCCGACTACGCCTCCAAGTCCCGCAGCGATATTCGAGCGCATTGCAGATCGTTGGACGGCACAAATGCGCAATATGGCCGCTACCACAGCAAATGGCCAGACTTTTGCCGTTGAAACAATTTTGCGGGTGAGATGGAGCTGGATAGCTCTTCCATTCGGAATTCTCATCGGCGGCACGCTGTTCCTGTCACTCACTTTGTGGTTAAGTATTGCTAATGGACTGCCCACATGGAAGAGCTCGAGTGTACCAACTCTCTTACACGGATTGAAACAGGTCGAAGGGAAAGCAATGGGGGTCAGAGCTACCATCAAGACCTTTAGACAGCGGAAAATGGTCATGAACGCGGGATCTGCGAATGAATTCTTGGTAGAATCAAACGATGCCAAGATATAAATGCCTCGTCGGACAATCAGGGCGCTGTGGTACACACTGCTATTTTAGGTCTGTAATTTCCATTCGTACACATACATCGATCTGATCACAAACGAACAGCCTATAGATCAGGTAAGCATCTACGCCATCGTACTCCTTGAAACGGTACTGTGTACTTACGTGCGTGTACACCTCATGTTTGTTTACATTCTGCGAAATTTGTGGACTTCTCCCATCACGTGGTTTTGCTCGTGTGAGGCAATTCTGAGCGATTTTGCGCTTGTGTTTCATATTTCAACTTCACCTCCAATTCGCACGCTCCCAACTGCAACGGACGGCAGGGACCGACTTTGGCGGGAGGGCCGATGATGGCAAAGAGCCCATTTGATAATGGTTCACGCCCGGGACTATCCTCCATCTCTTCACAGACGGCAGTCGTTGAGGTTCGGGTTCCTCCTGCACACCGCTTGGGCCGTTATGTTTTACAATTGGATCAAGCATTCGTACGATGCCCAACCATCTTCCCCGGGACTTCGTCTCAGAAGACGGGCCGATGGACTATATACTCCTGCTTCGTAGCCAAAGTCATGGCGTCGCCAATGGTGATGAGATGTCACGCCGTTGGCGCGACACAAGGAGTACGTCTTGAGCGTCTAGAGCTCGTTGGAGGTGAGTATATATCTGCTTCTTCCTGCGAGTTCATGATGATTTCACCCAGTCTTTCTTGGCAAGCACAGCTCTTTTCCGTTTGTTTTCCCTGTGGTATATTCTTCATTCTCTATCATTCTTGACTCCAGCTGGACTGGAGTGTTGCACCCATCTCTAGCCAATTTTTTGTATTTTCGACGAACGATATCGAAAATGTACCACTCACTCGATGTCTACCTTTTTCTCTTCTTCGTTGTGCTCTGTGGCTTCACACAGGCGCACATGGCGCTTCAGGTTCCAATTCCATACGGCTCCATCAGTCCTTGGCCCACATCACCACTCTCGTCTACAGGCTCGGATTACCCTTGTCGAAGAGACTATTCCGTCAACGGTATGAACAACATCGTTGCTGGGGAAAGCAACATATTGAGCTTCTATGGGTCTGCTACTCATGGTGGCGGCTCTTGCCAAGTTGCTATCAGTCTGGACGAAAACCCAACAGCCGAGTCCGTGTTCAAACTCATCAAGGTCTTTGAAGGAGGATGTCCGGTGATATCATCTGTGGCAAACCTCACCTATACGATACCTAAAGAGATGCCCAACGGGAAGATGACATTCGCATGGACGTGGTACAACCAAATCGGCAACCGCGAGTTGTATATGGGCTGCGCACCAATTACCCTTACTGGAGGGTCAGACAACAAAGACTATTACAATTCACTCCCATCCCAGTACCTGATCAACATGCCACCATCTGATTGTGGTGTACCTGATGGCACTGACATCATCATTCCGAATCCTGGTAGTGATGTTGTCACTGCTTCGGACTTTGCTGCCAAAGCTGCATCTGCTACGGGACCATCGTGCGCAGCCTCCGCTGCAGCCCAGACCCAAGGCGTCGTACAAGTAAGCGGTGGGAGTGATAGCAGCACAACTGATACCACGAGCACCGGCCTTGACCCTTTGAGTACGGTACATCTACCCGTCGTAGCAACCTCTACCAGTACTGCCACTCCATATGCAAACCCGTTGCCTGTTCCTACCACCTCCACCACGTCTACTGCCACCCCTACAAGCAACTCCGGGCAGGGAGCACCTGACAGCAACGCATCATCCAGCGCCGGAACTACGACATGTACTGAAGAAGGTGCCATGGTCTGTAACGGACCCTCTCTCTTTGGACTCTGCAATGGAGGTAGCGTCGTGTGGCAAAGTGTGGCGCCCGGCACGTCATGCCAGAATGGACAGATCACCAAGCGAAGCGCAGTCAAGATTCCGCGCGTACGCAGATCTAACTTTTTTGTTGATATGTGAAAGGATGTGGAGGTGGGAATGTGGATGAAGTATGAAGCGCATGACAGGTGGGAGTCGTAGCATGACATCGGGAACGTGTTGCACATATGGCTGGCCCGATTGCACAGTTCTTTTAACTCATGTAGCTGAGAAAGATGTATTATAGATTATCGTCCATCGTTGAGCGGCGTGTCTCGTATCTTTGCAAATTGTTGAAACCTATCTTACATCCTTATTCTTAACATTGTCGATTGCTCACGTCGTGGACTTGCCACTTTATCCCACAACCTCGAGATCTAAGCCATCACCACCTTGCTTGAATCTCACTTCCACAGTCTGATCACTGTGTACTTCACCACTGACGATCTTGTTCGCCAGCGAATTCGTGACTTCCTTGCCGATCAATCTGTTCAACGGCCGAGCACCGTAGCGCGGGTCATAACCCTTCTCGCACAACCAATCCTTCACCTCGTCAGGAACTCGAATCGTAATGCGACGTTCGTCCAACCTTTTCTGTAGCTCTTGTAGTCGGATGTCGACAATATCTCGAAGAGCATCCTTCGACAAGCGGGAAAAGACGATGAACTCGTCAATGCGATTGAGGAATTCCGGTGGATACGATGACTGTACAACGTCCATGACGGTCTGCTTGACCTCCGCATTAATGTCTTGTGCTGCGATGAGTGCTTCGGCACCAAGATTGGAGGTGAGCACGATCATGGTGTTGCGGAAGTCGACCTTACGGCCTTGTGCGTCTGTCAAATAGCCCTCGTCGAGAACTTGGAGGAGGAGCGTGGAGATGTCGCGGTGAGCCTTTTCAAACTCATCGAACAGAACCACAGCATAGGGCTTTCTCCTCACAGCTTCGGTGAGCTGGCCGGCGTCTTCATAGCCTACGTAGCCTGCTGGAGACCCGATGAGGCGGGATACGGTGTGCTTTTCTTGAAACTCGGACATGTCGAAACGTATGACGGCAGATTCAGTAGAGAACAGAAACTCTGCCATTTTCTTGCAGAGCTCTGTCTTGCCAGTTCCAGTTGGGCCCAGGAACATGAAGCTGGCCATGGGACGATCCTCCCCAGAAAGACCAGCACGTTGCATGCGCACCGCGTTAGCAACTGCAGTCAATGCTTCGTCTTGTCCTTTGACGGACTGTCGTAGGGTGTCCTCCATATGCACGAGCTTTTCTATCTCGCCCGCCATGAGCTTTGAGACTGGAATGCCGGTAGATTTCGCCACGACACTAGCAATGTCATCCGCGGTAACAGAGTCATGAATCAATGTTTCGGACGAATTGGCGGGAGTCCTGCCCTCACCACCTTCTTCGGCTGGCAATTTCTTCAACAGCTCCGGAATTTTCGCATATCGCAATTCAGAGGCCTTAGCAAAGTTTCCCTCGCGTTGAGCTTGGTCAAGCTCCAGTCTGGCCTGCTCAAGATGTTCCTTTGCTTGTTTGATCTCATCGATCTCGGCACGTTCCTTTTCCCATTTCTCCGTCAATGCCCCTGCTTCATCCTGCTTGAGCGTAAGCGTCTTGTCCAGCTGCTCGCGCCTGTCTTTCGAGGCAACATCGTTCTCCTTGCGCAAACTTTCAAGCTCAATCTGTATAGTCATGATCTGGCGATCGAGTGCTTGGATGGCGTCTGGTTTGCTTTCTTGTTGGAGGCGCAGCGCTGAAGCGGCTTCATCCACCAGGTCGATGGCTTTATCGGGAAGGAAACGGTCAGTGATATACCGATTGCTATATGTTGCGGCAGCCACGAGTGCGCCATCTGTGATCCGGACTCCATGGTGTACTTCGTAACGATCTTTGATACCACGGAGAATGGAGATCGTGTCCTGTACGGTTGGCTCGTCAACGAGGATTGGTTGAAATCGTCGGGCCAAAGCAACGTCTTTTTCGATTTGTCGATACTCGTTCAGTGTTGTTGCACCACAGCATTGGAGCTCGCCGCGAGACAGTGCTGGCTTGAGGAGATTGCTCGCATCAATACTTCCTTCAGCCTTGCCAAGGCCTAGTAGCGTGTGTAACTCGTCGACAAACAATATGACCTTCCCTTGGGCCTCCTCCACCTCCTTCAGCACTGCTTTGAGCCGCTCCTCGAAATCTCCTCGGAATTTCGCTCCAGCAATCAGGGATCCCAGATCCAAGCTGATCACTCTCTTTTCTTTAATGCTTTCAGGGACATCGCCTCTTACAATGCGTTGCGCAAGACCTTCTAAGATCGCAGTCTTGCCTGTACCGGCCGAGCCAATCAGAACAGGATTATTCTTAGTCCGCCTAGACAAAATCTGTATCGTTCTCAACACTTCTTTGTCTCTTCCGATTACAGGATCCAATTTCCCCAATCTCGCCTTGGCGGTCAAGTCCACGCCGTACTGTTCAAGTGCTGGCTTCTGCTCGCCACCCATGTCCATGCGATGGGTACCTCCAGGAGGGTGTGGTCGGCCACTCGCATAGCTGCGACTTTGAAAGTGTTGAGGGATGACATAACGACTGCTCGGTATCTGAAACGTCCTTTGCGAAGCTGTCGAAGCTGGAACCGAATGTGGTCGCAGAAGAGGACGTCGGACGTTCGCGACGCGCCTGGCAACAGACCGTCCTGTAGCACTTGCGGATACGAGCATAGGGTACTCCAAAGTCTTACAAAGGTTTCGAAATACTCTTACAAAACATCGGAGCGGGTGGGGCCAGGAGCAGAGAGAGAGAGCTCAAATAATGTTCGGCCTACATTCTGGCTCTTTCTGGTAGCTTCATGACATGACGGTGGAATCTTATCAGATGAGATGAGATTAATCAAGATAAGATAAGATCACGGCACATCAGCATCCGTCGATCCTAGAGAAGACACACTCAATCTCGACTTCCGCCTGAAACCTAGCTTTAGTATGGTCTGGCTTATATCTGCATTATTCCAAACTCCCTTGCGATACCTCTGCAAGAGCTCTATAGTGTCAGCGCTGCAAATGCCCCTCGAATCCATACCCATGCGTTAGTGATAGAGGGTAGATCCGCAGAATCCCGCGGGCTTGCCAAGACTCTGGCAAAGACTTTCCAGTCACCCTTGGAATCAACATTCGACCTACTTTACACAATTTATCTTGGTACCTTCGATTGACAATTACATCTCTCCCCGTGCCAACCCCGAGCCAAATTTGATTACACGAAATCCACTTCTTAT
The DNA here is from genome assembly GCA_003012245.1 of Microcyclospora tardicrescens. Lineage (NCBI taxonomy): Eukaryota > Fungi > Ascomycota > Dothideomycetes > Capnodiales > Microcyclospora > Microcyclospora tardicrescens. The sequence goes on from PXOE01000135.1 coordinate 37,794, forward strand.
AACAATACCGACAGTATGGGTTTCATCAGCTTCGCCCAAGACGCTGGTGCTGCGAGTATGTCGCGGTGAACCCCACCTTCATTGCTGAGCTTTCATCTTACAAACTTAATAGTTCTCGAGCACTGGTTGACCACCCGGTCTTACATCGTTGGGTAAGCAATCTCTCTTTGCGTGTCATTTCTCGTGATGAACAACTTTGGTCCGTGTTACAGAGTCGGCTTAAGACCCCGACAAACGACGACAAACCCAATGCTTCACAGCACCTCTGATTACACCCTTACATCCACTTTCCAAGCATCGTCCGACTGATGGAGTGTTCGCTAACCATCATAAAGCTACACCCCAAGCCAGGCCGATGTCAAGTGCTACCAGGCCTTCAGCACTCCACCCGCCGTCGAGAAGTTCCCTCACACTTTCCGCTGGTACAAGCACATTGCAACCTTCGAACCCGAGTTCTCTACACTCTCCGGTGACCCCACCAAAGACTTCACCACCTACGGCCCAGAGTCTTCCACGCTTACCGTGAACCCAACCAAGGCTCCTGAGTCCAAGGCTGCCGAGGACGACGATGATGTCGACCTCTTCGGCAGCAGTGATGAGGAGGAGGACGCTGAGGCGGAGCGCATCAAGGCCGAGAGGCTCGAGGAGTACAGGAAGAAGAAGGCTGGCAAGGTCAAGCCTGCTGCCAAGTCTATTGTCACGATGGACGTGAAGCCATGGGGTATATATATCTTCTCCCTTCACAACAGTCGATGTTATGACTAACCTGTCTCTTAGACGATGAGACTGACATGAAGGGCCTTGAGGAGTCTGTTCGCAGCATCGAAAAGGATGGTCTGGTCTGGGGTGCATCCAAGCTCGTTGCAGTCGGTTTCGGTATCAAGAAATTGCAGATCAACTTGGTCGTCGAGGACGAGAAGGTTTCTCTCGACGAACTGCAGGAGCAGATCGATGGCTTCGAAGACTACGTTCAGTCGTCTGACATTGCTGCCATGCAGAAGTTGTAGAGTTTGTGCGCGATGTCGTGCACGAATATGACGAATGAGAATGAACATGACGAGCCTATGCACTGGCATTTAAACGACTCTCGCAAACGCTAGGCACAGACTACGTCTACGATTAGATCAAGATCAAGTCCTCTCAAGCAGGCGATCTCATAAAAGTCCATCTTTTGCGGTACCATTCCATCTTAACTCCGTGCCCCATCGTCGTCAAGCAACATATTTACTAGCAAAACTTCGGAAACGAAGCAATATCTTTGGAGACATACTCTAACATTAGAAAGGCATATGCATTCGCTAAATCATAATATGAAAATTACAAGGCAGTTCCAAAGAACAACGCCACCACTCCCAGCATTACTACAGCGAATACACCAGAACTTCCAAAACTCGTTCCTGCCGCTGCGCCTGTGGATGGCGACGGTGATGGGGAGCTTGTGGCAGAGTTCGACGGGGATGGCGTGGTCGGAGTTGTCGTGTTGACGGGTCCGCCAACGCGCTGGCAGAGCAGCTGACTGCTTGAAGCGCCGGTCACGAGCATGATCTGCAGCGCAGAAACAGCATCCTGGTAAGTGGTGCTGTTCCCAGCTGGGTGCGCCGCCGAGGCGCTGTAGTAGAAACCCTGACCGGATTGAAAGTTGTTGCCCCCGGAGGTCGTGTTGGCTGTCGCGAGTTCTAAAGAAAGTTCATGTTAGCGGATTGCTTGCATGCTCGTGGGTAAACATTGAGACGGATATCAGACTTACCGAAGCCAATTACAGAAGTCGTTGTGGCCAGGCCAAAGGACTCTTCGCAACCGATAAGGCCTGCGATTCCCATGAAGGTCGGACAGCTTCCCGCCACGGGCTGGAGGCTGCTCAAGATCGAGCCGACGCACTGCGAACCTAGGGCGGAGTTGCATTGGTGGTTGTCGCTGGCGGAGTAGAGGTTCGTGACATTCGTGGGCAGATCAGACTCAATGACAAATGCACATAGCGGCGCGGTGGAGGTGGAATTTGAGCTCATATTCAGGCCGCTCGCAGCAGCTTGGTTGATGTCCCCCGAGCCAGGCCATGACAAGTCATAAACAACGTTGACGACGTGAGGATCCGGGGTGATCGAGGGCTCTCCCTCCTGAACCGTAGCGTCCGGCACCGAGACATCGCTGACGTTGACTCGCCATGTCCATTGGGCTGAGCTGGTGGAGCCAAAAGAGAATGGGCTGAAAGTCACAGAGTTTGTTGCATTGGGGTGCTCGTTGGCAGCAATGAAGAGGTCGTACGAATGCGTTTGTGCTGCATCACCCGCACCAATCTCAGACGTATATTCATAAGCAGAAACCGAGACGGCGAGAAGGATAGGAGCAATTTTGGCCACTGATATAGGCTTCATCGTGCAAGAGATTTTGGAGAATGGTAGTATGAAATGGTTCAAGTTGAGTGCTGATCAGTCTGTTACGCCGATGCGATGCAGGAACAAGTGTAGGAACGAATGCAAGAGTGAGCGGTTATGAAACATTCTCATTGTACTGACCTCACAACAGTCATATATACATGTATATGTTCCCCAAGACATGTCTGCCACTGTTCACTTAGTCCGAATTCAGTACATGCTCAGCTGAATTTGTTGCATGTTAGAAATGTACTTTTATCTTTATTACAGGGCTGAGCTCAAACGGTCAAGCCACAGCCTATTCCTAGTGCAGTGCAGCGAATCAGAGGACTCAAGGGCTGCGGCAGCTGATCGGCGTCGGGATTGCCATGTGGCATGCCAAGGTACATATGTTTATTTTTGAGATGGAAGGATTCGAGCAGACTCTACATCTACCTATTCTCATGCCACCGGTGTCAATGGTACATGAACTTCATGATAATGGCCTCAGCATTACGTTACGCCAACCCAGCCAGAAATCATTGACCTCAAAGGGGCTAATGGTAAGGCTTGGCATTTTCGATGTACCAGATTCCGATATATTGCACATGCTTTAGGAATGTGCTGGCACGCCGAACATCTAATGTGGGTATAATCTTCAAATGTGATGGATGGTCTTACTGCCTCCTTCAACCGCTCAAAGCGAGACAGGCGTCCACAGCTCTACCTACATTACCCTCCTGCGCTCGAACAACGTCCTCGATGAGTTCTTTCTCGAGGTTGGGGAACATCGATTGAAGTGTCCTGTGATGAGGGTCAGCGGACAATCTGAATGATGCTGAATTTCCTAGGAAAAGCAAGTCTCAAAGCTCGTGCGGGACTTACTCAACGACAACTCGATGCTCCTTTACCCTTACTCGCTGGTCTTCTGCGGCTTGCGCTGCTACCGCATCACCTTTGATGCCTTCTCTTGGCTGCCGTGACCTATCTACTTCAGGCCGTCGAGGACTTTGCGCATTCCTACCACCTGCGTCTGGTGTTCGAGGACTAGGACTTAACCCTCTCGTCTTTGACTTCGCCCTTGGTATCAGATTACTTGGGGAAGCCTGTGCAGATGAATCATCCGAGAACATCCTGCCAATGCTCGAGAGCGGCTTCTGTATGGTGCGCAGTAAGCCAGTCACAGCGTCTGTGTCGTCGTCATCGTCGCTCGATAATGCCTTCTCGCCGAATACATCATTAAAGTTACGATTTGGTGTGTTCGCAGATCTCTGGTGGGCTGAACTTTGAGCATCGGTGCTGTTTCGCGGCGTAACTTCTGCCCTGCTCAATGAGCTCTTCTCACTCAGGTGTTGCATAGAAGGTCCTGTCCCTCCAACTAACCCAAGCAGTCCACTGGTCCCGGGCCCAGCGACCGGCGAGTGCACTTTGTTCTCATATTCTTCGCTCTTGTTCTCTTCCGCAATCGCACTTACAGCCTGTTCGACGTTGGCTTCAAAGTCCGCATCTGATATGGTAAGGTTCGTGCGGTCCAGGTTCTCGATAAAGGAGATGACACCCATGAGTGAACTCATGTAGTAGCCCGCCTCACCACCAAGTTTATCCTGATTTCTGAATCGCCAGATGTATTGCACATTAGATACCAAATGTTCCGGGCGTGCTCTCAGCACTGTGTAAATGAGCAGTGGCACGAAATTGTCGGCCCCCTGATCTGATTTAGCATTCTTGAGAAACCCAAATATGACCTTGCAGCAGTTAAGCACACAAATGACTTTGTCACGAGGCGCACGATAAGTACCCAATTTCAGCAATTCTTGCTGGGCCAATGTTAGGAACTTCTGGCCCTTTTCTCCCACAGATTGGATGTCGAGATGCTCTTCGCGAATCCAGCCATAAATACGGATCTTCTGCGCAATCACTTCATCCCTCTCTACATCTTCTTGATGCTGGCCTCGTCGACCCAAACCAAAGGGGCTAGCTGTATCTGCCTGCGAGCGCCCGTTCCGACCATTCTTACGAGGGCTGCCTGCTGAGGGGATGGCAGGGGAGAAAGTTTGAGAATACAGTCGATTCATGACCAGCTTCTCCATACCTTCCCTTGCGTTATCGAACTCAGCATCCGAAACAGTGCGCCACACCTCGCAGATGGCCATTTTCTTGGAAATGAACTCGAGAAAGTCAGATATGATCTTGACTTGTTCGTGTACCATCCACTGCTTCTTGCCGAATTCTGTCAGAAATGATCGGAGAAAGCGAGCCACAGGATCTGCTGTACGGTGGCGCAATTGCTCGAGGAAGCGGTGGAAGTCGAAAGGCAGTGCAGGCTCAGGCTCGAAGTCTGCGGGCGGTGGATGAAACACAGACGTCGCCTTAGAACTAGCAATAGACGCTGCATCGTCCGATTTGACATGATCCGAAGCTGCGTTGGCACTGGTGGATGTAGCATCTACTTTTCGCGCACTCGCTATCGACTTTACGCTCTGACCAGTGGTTTGTTGACTGAGGGCGAGAGGACTCCTTGGTTCAAGACTAGAGGATCTCGGCGGCAATACCAACACTGACTGCTGCCTGTCTCTGCGATGTGACATTATCTCCTCCTCACCAGGCGCTGCCAGACCGCTTGCAAACTGGTCCATGATCGTTTGTATCTCTGTCCCAGTAGACTCAACATGCCCCTGAGAATCCTCTGGCACTTCTGCTTGTGGCTCAGCTCGGGTTGGCAATTTCTGATCATATTCGGGAGGAGCCGTAGAGACTCGTGGTTTTGCGTCCTTCTGGGGTGGAGCTGGCGGTGGTGGGGAGGCAGGAAGTTCCATCTTTCCTACTGTCGTTGTCTTTTGAGGTCCTGGTGCAGTTTCATGTACTGGGGTCGACGCGCGGAGTGCTGAAGACATGTCTGCTGCATGTTCTGCAATATGCTCAGTGGCTTCCTGATTGATTGTGTCTCTTTGTGCGGCCGCCGCATGCTGTCCTGCTTCACCTGCTTCATCATCACCAACTTTGTGCTCAGGTCTATCCAGCACTCCAAGCTCATTCATCGTCTCCGGTGCTGTATCCGGCAGCTCTTGAGTCTCTCCTCCTTGACTTTGGCCATCATCTAGATGTTGTTTCAGATGAGGGCCATTGCCGCTCAAGGAGTCCGTGAGAACGGCACTTGGATTACCAGTAGTAACGAGGGTCTCTAAAGCTCGACTGCCATTGTCGCTGTCATGCACTTCCTCTGTCTGTCCGCCGGGTTCGGACATAGACGGTCGCTTCAATTGTTGGATTTACTGCCGTGATAAGGTTGAATTCGTCATTACGCTGCATTCAGGAAGCAGGGTCGAGTCTCGAAGTGTCTCGGTCCTTGACATCTATGCTCTGTTGCTAGACTTGACTGTGCCACCAGAGCATCTGAAACGCCCCTCCAAATATGTTCTTATGAATGTGGGGAGCTTGTGCATCGGTGTGGTCATCTCCACTCTCACGTGCCACGGCGGTTTCTGCAATGAAGCTCCGACTCCTCCTGGCGACTGCACGTTGTCCAGATGCGGCCACTGCAGCCAGCTTGCCTAACCAAAGGACTCCGTTCATGTCGTGAAATGCATTGTGCGACACAGCACAACAAAAGCTATCGCATTCGTTTCGAGACATGAGATTCTGTCATTTCAGGGAAGATGAGCGCGACATTGTTGGTCAATGAGCTTACGACGCTGATATCAGAATCCAAGCGAAAGAACACAGAATTGAGAACAGCAGCTGAGAAATCATTACAAGAACTCAAGTCGTTGCCAACAACGTCTGAGCAACAGCTTGCTGCCGGTGCGTTGATACCTTGCCTGTCCGTGTCTCCCATATTACTAACGGAGAAAGAGACCTACGCCGTCGAACGACCTTCATAGAACCATTTCTCATCGCATGTGCCACTCGCAATGTCAAATTTGCTGCGAGCGGAGTTTCTTCCCTACAGAGACTCATAGTCTCCAAAGGTCTCCCACGGAATAGACTTAATGAAGCTCTCGATGCGCTGAATGCCTGCACTGAGCTAGGTCTGGATGTGCAGCTCAAGATTCTTCAGGCGCTGCCATCTTTACTTCAGAACTACGCGGAAGATCTGAAGGGTGACCTGCTTGCTGGCGCGTTGCAAGTATGTTCATCTTTGCAAAGCGCAAAAGTGCAGATCGTCAGCGGTGTTGCTAGCGCGACCTTGCAACAATTGGTGACCGCAGTTTTTGAGAACGTGACAGCAGAAGACCGTAGTGCTGCATCAATTCCTGCCACCGAAGAAATACCCGGAGACGATGGCCCGGTTGTGCTACGGCCAGCAGCATTCGATGCATATCGAGTATTCCGTGATCTGGTTCTTACTGCGGAAGAGAGACCTTCCAAATTCATACAATTCAACTCACTCTCACCAGAGTCCAGCTTAGAGCTTATCTGGTCGTCAATGACTGCGAATGCCAAATTGTTTGATTCGCATGTCGAATTCAGCTCAGTAATCCGAGCAAACTTGATACCCTTGGTTACGAAAGCTCTGGTTGACCGGCTGGCATTTCCCATTGCGATACGATCACTGAGACTTTTGGAGTTTCTGCTCGGCCGGTACCTGTCTCGTTTTCCTGGAGAGCTTGAGATTGCGTTGGGTCTCATGCCTCAAAACTTAGACGATAGCACACCGCAATGGAAGCGGGCTCTTGTGATGGAGGTCATCCGTAATGTGTTTGCCAAAAGTAACTTGGTAATTGAAGCGTACTCGATATACGACGCAAGCGACAGCAGTAAACTTGTTGTCCAAGATCTCCTCTCTGCGTTTGTGAGACTTTCTTCGGAGAAACCAGCACTTATCGGCCTCGGCCATCAGTCTACAATCCCGACTGGTCCAGCAGTGTCTGAGGACGAGTCTGCCATGGATCAAGCTTCACTAGACGCTATGGGCGGAATGGCAGGAGTCATCAGCTCGGCGCTTGGTGTAGCAGAAAACAACGTATATGGTATCAGCCGTCAATGGAGCATACCTCGAACAGCATGTTTGGATCAACTTGACAAGAATGACGCCCCAGTTGTCCCAGACACTTACGTTTATGCTCTTGTACTGGACTGTCTCGGCAGTCTCTCGGAGATGCTTGCAAGAATCATCTTGCCGTTGACCATTCATAATGATGAAGATCACCCAAGCCATACTGACTCCGATACACCGACAGATGTCCATGAAGGAAATGGCACTACTGCATCGCGACTGACGAAATCTCAATCATCCAGGAAATTGGCCGTTCCAATAAATCCTTTGGACTCTGAAACAGGCCCAAGTCACTACCGTGTTCAGGCGGTCGCTGGTCTCATCGATAGATGCTGGCCAGCTGTACTTGCCACATCCTCGACCTTTTTGAATGCTGCCCTCGAAGACCAGTATTATCGGAACCTTATCAAGTCGTATCAACGATTTGCCCAAGTGGCCGGCCTGCTCCGGCTCAACACTCCTCGCGATGCGCTGATGACCACCTTGAGCAAAAGCGCTATACCTCCTCACGTATTCAACGCAGCTACAACGGATCCGCTGAAATCACCCGCCGTCGATAGCCCCAACCGTGTCTTCTCAAATCCTAAGAACCTATTGAGTGTTGACAGCCTAGTGAGCCAGGCATCGTCCATGTCAATGGATCGCGACCGCCGTCCGTCAGCTGACCCAGTGAGACCGATGCTTACCATTCGAAACTTGCTGTGTCTTCGAGCGCTGCTAAATCTTGCCATTGCACTGGGACCTACGCTTGATGAGGGATTGGCCGTTGTGGTAGATGCATTGCGCCAAGCAGACATTATTTTGAGCACGGTCCCACCTCAGCAGATGTTTCGGCATATGAGTGCAGCATCTGCGAAGAACACAGATTCCCCAGCTGCTGTCGCTGCCTTCTCCAGCGAAGTCTCTGCAGTAGAAGCTGCGGCGTCCAGACTTCTTGAGAGCACGACCGATTACCCCAATGACGCCTTCACTAATGTTATTGCTACTTTCTGTCGACTCTTATCAGGGAGATCGCGCAGCATTTCTAGTGATTTCTCGAGATCCGAACAGGAATCATCGCCATCCACGCCGAAGCCAGCGCAGAAGAGGACATTCTCTGGTCTTCCTGGTTTGAGCACTTTCGCGGAGCTGCAGACTCGTGATTATCAATTCGTAATACCAAAGATTGGACATCTAGTCAACCTCAATATCTCCCGCTTCACTACGAACGATCCAAAAGAGAGCGGTTGGCGCTTGATTGAGAATCAACTTGCTCGCATCATTTCTGACTCGGGTCGTCCTCGAGATGCACGTCAAGTGGCTACAGCCGTTATGTGCAGGATGGTCGCCGAGATCATAGCCGACGTTGCCGAAGATGAGTCAGAAAGTAGAGCTGTAGTTCAGCGACGAGCACTTGCTATGCTCTGGCGGCTGGTCGATCGAATACAAGAAGACGGCGAGGAAACCAATTCTGTCGATCTTGAGATTCAGGCCCAAATCCTGGATGCCCTGCGGTCAATACTCGAGCGTAGTGGTGATTCGATAGTTTCTGGGTGGAACAAAATTGTGGCCATCATTAGCAGCACTTTTGAGCGTGTTGAAGGTGTCGATGGTGAGGATACAGAGGACGATGCAGGCGAGAGAAGTATCGATTGGATCAATGTATCGCACGACTTCGTCTCGGTTCAGGTTGGCCGCACAGCGTTTGCCGCGATACAACTCGTTTGCTCCGACTTTCTACCGTCGCTGCCTTTGCCGGTTGTGGTCTCTCTCATCGAGCTACTTGGACGCTTCATCACTCAGACTGATGACCTCAATCTAGCCTTGACTACCGTGACCACGGCCTGGAATTTGTCCGATTTCATGTTCAGCCACGTTACGACATCAAAACTGGACGAGTTTGCTAGGACCACGCAAGACTTCGATAGTGTCGAAGAAGCCGTGCATAAATCTGCTCTCCATTCTCGTCCGGCACAGACCATGCTATTACTGTTGAGGCTGAGAGACGCATCCAGATATTGCAGAAAGGACGTGAGGAATGCTGTCTTCCAAACCATCTGCAGCATCTTCCGAAGTCACGGTGGTCAGCTTGATCCGACGACCTGGGATGTAATGCTCCGGTCTGTGTTGTTCCGGGTCGCGTCAGATGATGCACAATTATACTTGACAGACGACACGGCCGCATCAGTCGACGACCCCAGCTCACCTCGACGGGTTGTCAAACAAGAGGCAACGGACGAGACAATGTCAACAGCCATGATCGCAGGTATAGCGGATGTCATCGCACAGCACATACGAATCATCGAGCAGACTGCCAGACTTCCTAGTCTGTGGGAAGTCTTTCTGTGCATGATGGAGAAGTATCTGGATGCAGAAAGACACACTATCAATGCTGCTGTATACTCCTCTCTTTCGGCCGTCCTATCTCATGTAGACAACAATGCTGCGGCCTGGACAGCGCCTGGATACCGCACCGTCGCTCTATGGCTCAAACGAGTGCCGGAAGTGTCAGATGAGGCTCCCAAAGGTAGCAATCAGGACGCATTCAATGCCTACGTTTCGACCTCCGCCGAGCTCTATCGTCTGACCAAGAACAGCATGGGAACCTCGCAGCTTAGAAAGCTGATCGAGAACCTCTTCCTGTGTGTGCAGCACTCCGACGCTCCGAAACATGGAGGAGATATCAACATCATGAGCTCGCTGCAGTCTGAAGTCTTGGCATTGCTGAAAACTGTTCGCGTCGACTTGGATATGATACCCTCTCGACTCATCACCATTGCAGCACAGCTCTGCCTTCTACACCATGAGTCTGGTGACCTCAAGAAAGGGCCGTCATTTCTTGCCTTATCCAGTGAGAGTATAGACTGGCTGCAAGCTCTCATCACCACGCACATGGGTGATGCAGAGATCTGGGAGTCCGGTGCATTACTGACGGCGGTGCAGGCTCTGCGCAAATTAGTGGCCGCCAAGTATCGCTTCCGCACCGAACACAAAGGCCAGGCACTATGGCGGCGAGGCACCAACGCCGCTCTGGCGCTGAGCACTATTGTTCTGGGACCGGTAAAGAAAGGCATCTACCTTGATGCTGAGACGAAGACAACGCTGTGGAGCGAATACGTGGCGATTTGTGCAGGCATCGTTAGCGCTACTGGCATCGAGAGTGTGGACGATAGACAGAAGATCTACGACGACCAGCTCTTCGACATTGAAAGTTACCGCAGCTTGCAAGCAGTGCTCATACCCTCATTAGGGGCATCCGACTTCCCGCATGAGCTCCGCCAACGGTACTGCCAAGCTCTGTACCAGGCTTCTCTTGTGCACGCCTTGGAGAAAAGCGAGGTTTTGGATGCCGAGAAGCCGGTGTTGGAACAAGTGGCGAAGCTGCGACGTGGCCGCGTCAAACGCATCAAGCCGAATGAGCGAGAAAGAATGTGCTATCTGTGCTTCACGGAGCTCGTGGTTCTCTCATCGTCACCGTCCACTACCTCGTCTGACGACGGAGTGGCGGAGATGCACAGCAACCTCGCTCGCACTGCTGCACTCTTCCTCATCTTCCGCCTGGCCGTCCCCATCCGCTCCTATATCATCGACCAACCGCTGCGAGGAAGACGTCCGCAACCTTTGAGCGAGGTAGAGGAGCTGCTGTTTTCACTCGAGCAGATTCGTGACTTACACCTCCACCCGAACGCGCTCTCCTCGTCACCAACCCATGGAGGAAGCCGAGCGCATCTGCGATATTTGTATCCACTGCTGGTAAAAGCGGCGGCTACGGCGGGAGATCGATGCAGCGGAAGTGAGAAGATCCAGCATGCGGTGCATCGGGTGCTTGAGAGCGTAGTGTTGCCGTTGGAATAGCCTTGGGCGAGCAAGATTGGAGGGTGAATGTGGTGTTCATATGTAGAAACCCCGGGTGATCTCAGTCCATATATTCCCAAATCAAGATCCTGTCTTCACTGCTCAGGAGTGCATATGCCTGACCATCAAACGAAGTTGCGTTCATCGCAAACCACTGCTTCGCTTCTGAATCAGTCTTTCTGAACGCAGCGAACAAAACGTGCATGATGAAAGCGGCTGGTAGGAAACCGCGATAGCTCAGTTTCACCAGATCCTCCGTCTCGGTGCTGACAGCCTCCTCGAACTGCGGCACGTGGTATCGACTCAGGTACGCATCGATGGACGCATCTGCGCGCACCCCTGGCGCACAGCTGAGGACCATAGTCAGCCACTCCAGCATCTCGACGACGTCCGCTTCGTCCTCCTGATCGATCTTGCTAGGCAGACTTGGGACGAGCACGCCGTCTAAGGCCTCGATCGTCGGCTCCACCGCACAAGCGACCGGTGCATGGATGCTGATTGGCCCTGAGCCGTCATTCGGGCCCTCAAGATCATGGAACAGCCAGGTGACGGTGTGCGAGAGCACGTTTCGGAAAGCCCAGACGATGCGCTCGAAGCCCTTCGTGCCATGCAGCATTGAGGGTAAGCGGAGGTTGAGTTCGATTGCTGGGGAATGGCTGTTAGCTTCGATCGCACTCCATTTCCAAGTGCTAATGCATTAAACAAGCAATATAGCAGGTCACAAGAGAACACCGGATTTGAGGGGAAATTAGGGAGCATGCATACCATACCGAGCCTTAACATGCTTCCTGCCCGCGCTAGGAATGACATGGCCCTCCAAGCCCATACGCTCAAACGTCGCCTTCCCGACCTCAAGCCGCAGCACGCCGTCCACGAGCGAGAAGACATCATCGACCAGTGGTCGGCCTTGCGAGAGCATCAGGATGTTGCCTATTCACACATATCAGCATCCAGAAGACTCATGTCGGATGTGTGAATTAATGAAAGTGATGGAAATCTCGTTACCTCGCTTAACATGTTCATTGAAAAACTCCCCCTCCAGCAAATCGCCCAATTTCATATGCACGCGCGCATAGCGTAATGTCGCATGGCCAGCTGAAGTGAGGGATTGCTGTAACGCATCGGCGTGTTGGCGTGGGAGCAGGATGTCGAGCTTTGTAGGATGTCAGTATGGTAGATCTACCTAAGTATACTTTATTCTTTCCCTTCACCATCTCCATTCTTCCGCCCTCTGTTCGACTCTGTTCGTTGGAATCGGGACATTGAGAAGGCTAATTCATAAGGAAGTTGGAAGACATACTGCATGGCTAAAAGTCTGACTAGAGACGGTAGTGAAGGGTTTCTTCTTCGTGGGCGGCTCGGCCGGGTTGAGGTAGGTGGGGGCGCTGGCGACGGTGAAGAAGCACTTGGGCTTGGGGCCGGGATGTTTGGCGAAGTCTAGCATGGGAGAATGTTTCTATTCTTCTCTCTTCTCGGATATATCGATGTGTCGTGATTACTTCGGGTGGTGATTGAAGTTGATGGGTGAAAGTTGACGATCATTGGTCACTACAGCACTGTGGTGCGTACTAGCTTGGTGGCCATTAGAAGTCCTGCATACCTATGCATTATAGAGAGTACCTGATGTTTCATTTCGCAGATAACAGATATGTCTGGCATCTATCAGAATGGAGATGCTATAAGCTCTAGAAAGTAATGGATATCATATTGCTCATCAACAAGAACACAAAAAAGCAAAAGGTCATGACAAAACGCCGAGCAGACAACCCTGCTGAAGCCATCATCTCCAGCACAACCATCCACCATGCTTTCATGTCCTCTATAGTATACACATCCCTCATGCATCGCAACAACCAGAAGCACCTTTTTAAGACGGTATTTCTTAGTCCTTCTCCAGATCCTTCGGACTTGGATCACCAATACCGTCCTCGTTGATCGCGAACATGCAATCTGATTCCGGTAAGCAAGGCGAGTCATAGATCTTGCATATTCTCGTCTCGCCACGTCCCTTCTTCAAGCTAAGTCGTGTCGTCGAAGCGTGTGCGATAATGTTTCCGCCGATGGGCTTCTTGGGATCTGGGTTGAACATTGCTGAAGGACCGCCATCAACCTGTGCAACAACCTGATTTGTGATGACCACGGCAATGCCAAACTCATCCGCCAGTCTTTGCAGCGTCCGCATGAACTTCGCCAGATGCGTTTGTCTGCTCGACAGCTCGCCGCGACCTGCGAAATCTGTCCTGTACAGCGATGTAGCGCTGTCGACGATCAGTAGCGAGAAGCGGGTCTCAGTCATCATCTGCGCCGCCTGATTAAGTAGTTGCAACTGGTGATCCGAATTGTACGCACGCGCATAAGCCACGTTATCCAGCACCTCCTCGCCAGAGAGCCCATATCGATTCGCGACAGCCAACAGCCGCACCGGCCGGAACGTCCCCTCGGTGTCGATATACAAACACTTCCCCTCGCCACCGCCCATATCGAACGGTAGCTGACACGTCACGGCGAGCGTATGGCAGATCTGCGACTTGCCGGTGCGGAACTCGCCAAAGATCTCCGTGATGCTGCCGGTCTCGACGCCGCCTGCCAGCAACGTGTCGAGCTGCTTCGAGCCCGTCGTGATGGAGATCAGCTCGGAGCGGCGGGCGTGCATCTCTGTCGCCGTCGTGAAGCCCATGGGCACCAGCTTCGATGCCTCGGTCAGGATCTTGGTCGCTTTCTGCTCCGAGATGCCTTTGATCTGCTCGAGCATCTTGCGCGGTCTGGGGGTAGAGTCTTCGTTAGTTTCGAAGTAAGACCTCCAGACATCGCTGGACATGTCTTAAAGACACGGTGAGACAACGTACGTATAAGCAATCGACTCGACGGTATTATACCCGCCATCGACGAAGAGCTGAATGTCGCGCTTCGTAAGTCCGGCGACGCCCTGCATACAACCACAACTCAGTCAGTTGATGCATCGAAAGAGCGGGTGGGTATGCAATGATCAATAGACTCACCTCCAGCACACTGAGCGGGTTGGGAGCCCCGGGTCCGCCAACGCCATCTTCATAGCCGGACTGTGACTGCTGCTCGTCTTCGGCGCTCATGGTTGCGAGAGTGTTGTGCGGCTGTCGAATGAGATGTTGCTGCTGCTGCTAGCTATTGGGAGAAAGTAGAGTTGCACAGGGTGTGTATATGAGGTAGCTTACGGTATGGTGGCGAATGGAGATTGGAGCAGCATGTAGATCTATGTACGGACACGCGAGATTCCTACAGTGTGCTAAGGTAGACGCGATGTGGCGAAGGCGGCACTAATCACAAGCGCAGCGAAGAAGGCGCGCTGTCACGTGATGGCTCTAGATTCGATATATTCGATCTATGCACATGTTCATGCACACGTCCACTCTCTATCACGTATAAGAAAATGGAATACCCTTTCACGCGTGCACGATGTACATAGAAAGGCAGGTGAAATGGAAAAATATGGTGAACATAAGATATCAATAGGTTGTCAATGATCACGAGAACCGTCCCACCCCATATGGTATCATACTCCTACAATTGCTCCCGGATCGATTACAGCCAGACGCCTGCTCCCCTTCCATTGCTCAGATAACTTGACAATCCGCTTTGTGATCGACTCAAAAATCCGCGAACTGATCGTCTAGCAGCTGCGGATCCCTCAGCGCGCCTTCCGGCGTCCGTGGCCGCCGAGGGGATTGCCCGCCACTCTTTTGGCCGCGCAAGTACTCAGCGTACAGGTGGTTTCGATCCGGACCCGCAGTGCGGTCCGAGCGAGTACGACTGGTGCACTGCTTGGGCGCGTAGTCACCGGACCGACCTCCCGTGCTACCGCGCAGTCGATCTGGAGCGTAGGCGAGGCTCTCTTTGCGACTCGGCATGCCGCCGACACTGCTGTCGCTGTCGCCATGCAACATGCTGCTGGTTCGACCGGGAATGCTGGGTCCGGGGACGGGTAGGCCGCGGTCGAGCAGACGACCGGTGACCTGCTCTTCCTCGACCATGACGACCATCCACACGCCGACCTTCTGGTCACTGCCGAGTAGCGGCGTGCAGTGGATCCACCTTGGCTTTCCGCCTACATCACTGTCTGGCGACGTTCGGTCGCGCACGAGCCACTTGACTTTGGCTGTGACGCTGGTGTCGGAGGAGAGCGCTTCGAGGATGCCTTCTCGGACATGTTCTGGACCGCCGATACGATCTAGTAAGCGACTTTGTAGCAGACCGGGGATGCGCAGGGCGGGAGATGTGAATGTGATTCGAAGCGATGGATAAGGGCGGACGAGCATGTACTGCGATCAAGAATTAGCAGGTTTCCACATAATGCACGAAGCTGTCGGACCACGATGCTTACATTTCGGTATACTCCTGGTAAACGTCCACTCTTCCCCAGTTTTGGATTTGACCATAATTCGTGGTCGTCGCCGTCGTCCATGCCTAGAATCTTCCTGTGCTTGGCGACAGATGGCTGCGCTTTATGGTTGTTCCCTTCGGCCCTCGAACTTGCCATGGAGCCAATGCTGTCTGACCGCAGCCTTCGTCCGTTGTAGATTGTGGTGACTTCCTCCTCGCTCATCATATCGCCCAAGTCCACCAGCACCTCTTTCATATCGCGGCGTCGCTCCTTGCGGCGTTCGGGTTGTTGGATGTGTTGTTCGTGTTGCAGGAGCTGCGCAAAAGATTCGACCCCTCGGCCTTCTTCTACCAGACTGCTGACGTCGATCTGGGCACCGATGAAGTAGCGGATGGAGCCCTTGTTATCGTAGAGCGGCGCCATCATGAGCAAGTTCAGGAATGGAGATCCGTCGCGACGGTAATTGAGGATCGTCTCGCAGATCTCGTTGCCTTCGCTCAACGCTCGCACCAGTCGGCCAACGACCTTGCGATCGGTGTTTGGGCCTTGGAGGAAGCGGCAGTTCCGGCCGATGACATAAGTGCTGTTGTATTGGGTGGTGCGGTAGAATTCTGCGAGTACTTATGTTAGTGAACCGTACGTGCGTGAAAAGATGAGTGTAAACCCACCATCCGATGCATATACGATCGGGTTATCGTCCATATTCGGGTCCGTCAGGCAATAGACCTCTGCCAAGCTTGGAAGTAAGTCTTTCATCACCGGCACATTGTTGCCCGTGATCTCCTTGACCAGCGAGTCTGTCACCAAGCTCACCAGCCGGTGTGTCAGGTATGCAGGTAAAGCCTCGCCGACCAGTTTCTCGGTTGTGGCCTGGGTGACAGCAGAAAAGTTTTCGTGTACGTTCGCCGCCACCAGCACTCCATTGCTTTTAGTCGACGACGCGATCGACATCTTCTCCGCCAGAGAGTTGGCATACTCGATGGCGGCCTCAGCTTTACGAGCCTCGAGCAGACATTCTAGAGTCTGCGCAAGATCTGGCCGATATTTGGTCAGAAAAGCCACCAGGCGTGCTCTGAGCTCATGATCGGAGAGGATGCAATCCAGATGTTCGAGCGAGAAGAACCGACAAGATAGTTGCTCGACGTCGGCGTGAGAAACGGTGGGTGGGGGCGGCTTGAGATCGTACCCGGCATCATCGCTCTCCTCGTCCGCCGTGGTTGGTTCTGTGGCCGCGTACGCCGGGCTCATCGGCTCCTCGTCGTCCTGGCCCATGGAGAAGACACTCGGGGGCGATGCAGATTGGGTTTCAGTCACGGGGGTGAGTGGGCGCGCGGAGCTGTGCGATCCTCGTGGCGTCTGGGCAACGTTTTGAGGTGGATGTGACTTGGCGGGTGGAGTGGTAATAGCATGGAAGGATGTTGTTGTATTTGGCACTACCGGTGCCGCTTTTGGTTTTGCCACTAGACTCGGAGCTGCCACTTTTTCGCTTTGTGGTGATGATGTTGCGAACTTGGATTGGGGTGCGGCCGTTTGTTTTCGCAGAGACATCCACGACCGTTTCGTCCGTACGACCGGCTGCTTGTCCTGTGGTGCTGGGTCCAGTTTGATGACGGGCGCGGGCGCTGGTGCTGATGATGAAGCCTCGAGTGTCTGGGCCAGGGATCGCTTTGGAGGAAGGTTAGGTAGCAGATTCAGAGAGCTGAAGGAGAACGAGCGATCGCTGCCTTCGTTGTCGTCACCAGCGGTGGAGTCCATTCTTCACGTAATCATACATTGGGCAGCGGCAGCATCATGGACTGGTGAGTATGCAGGGAACTCGGCCGGGGCTATAGTGGAGCGTACGGGGACTGATATACTCGGAATGGGCCTGGGGTATTGTGTTGCTGCAGGCTGCAGGAGTGCTGGACGTGAGACTCGATACAGACGTTGAAGATGGAGGAGTTCGCGGGTCTTGTTCGGGCACGATTCTCGTTTGCCGGGGCACAACACGGATCAAGACTGGCACCCTAACGACAGGAGAAGACATGCCACTGTGCCCTCATTTCATCCACTTTCCCTCATGTCGTCAGTAGGGGAGACGGGACGGAGGGACATGCTCGGGACAGCTCCATGATGCGTGATGAAATCGGTTATAACCAGCACGCCAGGCTGGCCCCGCACACGCGACCATAAGGTGAGACTGATAGTGCGGCCGATTGATAGTGAATGAGGCTGGAGAAGCCCGTTACGAACTCGACCGGTCCAAGAGAGTGCAGCATCCCAATGTCTGGAACGCCGACGTCATGGAGGGCAGGGAGACCGTTGAAATATCAATGGAGTGGCCGGGATTGGATTGGATTGATGAGAAGCATTGCCGGTCATCGACTGTCTCTCGGCCCGTCTGCGCCAGAAATTAATTGGGATCCTTGGCGACATTCCTCAGCTGGCCACTACGTCAAGGGATACGTACGGATGGTCCAGACGGGACGGATAGGGTATGGGATGAGGATGATGATCGAGGAGGATACAAGGGATGGACGTTATCGGTAGATGAACGGTAGTCGACAAGAGGTTTGGGGATCGGCATCCGGGGTGCTTAGAGTTGGCGTGTCGCGGCCACTATCACATGCACGCTGGCACGATCACAGGTGCTAGTTTCTACGTGACAGCACTGTACAGTACTGTCTCCTGTGAATTTACGGACTCAGCATGCCCAACCGAGACACGACCGAGCTTCTCCTCCAGCTCGAATAAGCTCGACCCAATAAATCCCCCACAAACCCCTACACAGGCTATTGAAATGTCGGCTCAAAGTCCGAAACACAATCACATACATGTTGGAGCTGAGCGCTGATCTACTACATGCGTCCGGCAGTCATCGCCCATCAATATTTACATCGATGATCCTCGCGTCCGTTTTGATTGTTGCTCTGCTTCAATCCCGAATCACGCGGAAGACTCGTCCAGTAGTGTCCGTGCCGATAACGTCCATCGTTCGTCCCCAATAGCCGGCCCAGCTATTGGAACGTTAGGTAAGGTACGAAGGTTTTTTTTCTGCTGCCCGTCGGTAAATAACTAGTCTCATCATGGGCATTGACTGACTGCACCTGCACTGTCGCGACGCCAGGACGCCAACTGCCGGACGATGATTACAGCTGCTGACATTGATTCGATCGCCATTTTTCCGTCTGTCAACGGCGTACTACTGTATCACATATCCAGAGCCTACGTCAGGTTCCTTCTTCCGCTGGGGTTTCGACGCAAGCCGGGCGTACGAGTGGTTGCAACGCTGCGCTGCGCCAGGGGCTTAGGGTAAGCTCAGATGTCACTTCGATAGCGTACGGCGGGCGGCGAGTGAAACAACCTGTGGGGCCCTCGACCTGTCGTGTCCATATTCGTGGCGGTCGTTAGACAAATTGTGACAGATGGCGTGGTCGACTCGAAAGTGTGGGACAACGCGGCGTCGGCCTCACACGCGACTCTTAGCTTCCTTAGTTCGTCGAAGCAGAGACTCGGTCATATACAAGCGAGCGGTAAAATGACGACCTGGAGCAAAATTTATCAGGCAATCAAAGGATGCAGCCAAAGGCTTCTACGGGCATTGGTATGATGATTTCCTGTACAGCGCGAGACAGCGCCCTCTATACACTAATGATGCCTCACGTCTGACTGACGCAAGCCACATGATGCTATGCAATCTCGAACTCGTAAAACACATATGGCTCGAAGCCTTGCGCGTCACCTCCGAGGCCTGCGCCCGCCATGTCCTGTGCAAGATTGCCGTCGTCCTTCTTCGGCCGGCCTTTCTTGTCCTTACTCAGGGCGTTGCCACCGAGTTGTGCGAACCGAGAGTCTAGCGAGGCCTTGGCTTTCTTGCCGCGTTTGGCGTCCGTCTGTTTATGAAGTCAGTATCTCTACAGCCTTGTCATGAGTTGTTCAAGGCATGAAGCACTCACCTTGATCAGCCCGCATGTGTATGACAGCGGCAGTCCATATCGCAACACCGTCTCCACAAACACCCTCAGCGTTAAGACGTGAATCCACCCTGACACCGCATCACCATACCCTGTGCTTCCTAGCCGTAGTGCCTCGCCCCATAGTTTCCGTTCTTCATTCTCCAACCTCCGCAGCTCCTTCTCCTCGGCGTCCTTCCCGCCATCCGAGAACTTCATGTCTCGGGGTATCCATCGATGTTCCCTACACTTGTGCAAGAACTCGGTCGAGAACTTCTTAAACACCGTCACGGCGTAGAGCTGAAATTCATCGTCCTTGGCCATAAGCTGCGCCGATCGCGGCACAACCATGTCAGTGATGCTCTCGTAGCTCTTCAAAAAGTCCTTGACCAGCGACGACGGCACGGCGATGAGGTGCTGTTGCAGATACTCGGACTGCTCCGGCTGCAGCAGACTGTCTGGGTTGACGATGCTGGCGAGCGACTTTTGCGACAGATTGCCCGTTTGCGCGCGGAGCGCCGTCGCCAGCGCCGTCTTGGTGTTGTTGTACTGCGTGAATTTGGACTTGACGTCGTTGTCCACGGCCGCGACCTCTTTCTGCAGCGATGAAAGCAGTTCCGCGATGGGCTTGTCGGCGCGGAACTTGACCTTGTTCCAGTGGAAGTTTTGCAGATAGGCATCTACCGGCTCTGTACGGGACGATCCATCAGTATATGAGCGTTTGTAGTTGCGACAGATTGTATTAAGAAGAACATACTGTGCTCTACCAATTTCTGTTCCTGTAGCTTCTCCTCGTCTCCCTCCAGCAAGCTCCGCAACGAGTCTGCTACCTTGTCCACCACGCCTTTGCAGCCCGACTCGAGCTTGGCCAGCTCATCGGCCTGCTGCACCAGCGCATCGAGAGTACCGACTTTGAAGTCCGGGATCGCAAAGGGATAGGTGGTGCCCTGATCAGGATTGACCGCCGAGCGCAGGGTCGTCAGAGCTTCGTCGGGCGAATCGGAGGGGGAGACGGAGGTGGGCAGCGAGACCAGGAAGAAGGTCTGCGGAGGCATGGTGAGGGTAGAGGCGGAGGGTGGAGGTTATAGAGTGGTCCAAGGTGGGATTGGACCAGAGATACGGGCAGTGTAGATACCTAGCTTGCAGCGGTGCTCTGGAGGTATACTTTCGTCACAGCTCTGTTCGGGATGGGACATCAACGTGGGGTGAGCATTGACTTCGACTCAACTCCGACTTCACGCTTTTAGTTTGCAGCGCATCTGACAGCTACATAATAAGGCACAACCACGGTACTGACCATTGAACATCGTTTTGGACGTACTGCGGTGTGTTCAACATGGCTTTGCTTAAAAGAAATGCCCGTGTGGCATCTCTACTAGACATGGCGACCAAGCACAGTCAACGAGGCCCTCGAGCTCTCAGCTCTTACCGCCTCCAATACGGCACATCTGCAGCATCTACTCCGTTTCAACATGAAACTTTGAGCTCATCGCGATGTCTCCGACTTCAGAATGCGATACGACCATCTCTGCCTCAGACGCAGACCCGTCAAAAGTCCACTTCTGCAGCAGAGCCAGCCCCGCCCATGTACTCCCCTGAGAACCTGGGCAAAACCGGACTATACGATCTGCACGTGAAGCATGGCGCGAAGATGGTTCCCTTTGCCGACTTCAGCATGCCCGTTCAGTACGCCGATTTGAGCGTTGGTGAATCGCACGCCTGGACGCGAGAGAAGTGCTCGCTTTTCGATGTCGGCCACATGGTCCAATACCACCTCGAAGGCCCTGGTGCAGAGTCATTCATGGAGACTCTTACCCCTGCCAGCTTAAAGGACCTCAAACCTGGTCAAAGTACATTGAGCGTCTTGCTACATCCAAAGACTGGTGGTATCGTAGACGACTGCATCATCACTCGCTTAAACGAAGGACCCAACCACCTCTTCTACCTGGTAACCAACGCCGGGTGCCGAGAGAAAGACTACACTTTCCTGTCTTCCGCACTTACGAACTGGGAGAAGGCCACGAACCCACCCGCGACTTTGCGCCACCTGGAGTCACCCGCAGGTGAAGCATTCGGTCTGATCGCATTGCAAGGACCCTTGGCGGCAGAGACGTTACAGAGCGTGCTTGCTGAAAGCTGCAAAATAGATTTGAAGACGTGGTATTTTGGTAATGCAAAACACATCACGTTGAATCTGCCGTCCGGCGAAAGCCTTCCAATCGTGGCAACGAGAGGTGGCTACACTGGTGAAGACGGATTCGAGCTTTCGATACACCCTTCGCAAACCACAGCCGTCACATCTCAGCTACTCTCCACAGCTGGACCAGACAAGCTGCGTCTGGCGGGTCTTGGAGCACGTGACTCATTGCGACTAGAAGCAGGAATGTGTCTCTACGGCCACGATCTAGACGACACAACCACCCCAGTAGAGGCTGGTCTGAGTTGGCTGATCCCCAAATCACGAAGATCGGGCGCAAGTGCGAGCTTCAATGGCGCTGAGACCATTCTCCCACAGCTCACACTCAAGTCCAAGGGTGGCGCAGGAGTTTCTCGCCGCCGCATTGGCCTGGTGGTGGAAGGAGCGCCTGCGAGAGAGGGTGCAGAGATCGTTGACTCGGATGGCAAATCTGTAGGCAAGATTACATCAGGCTGCCCATCTCCTACCATGAAAAAGAACATCGCTATGGGCTATATCCAAGATGGCCTGCATAAAGCAGACACCGAGGTGCAGGTAGTGGTACGCGGCAAGCCAAGGAAGGCCGTGGTGACGAAGATGCCATTCATCGCTGCAAAATACAACAAAGAGCGTTGAAATAGATGAGAAGCGCGAGTGGTTTGTGTCGTGCCGTTCAACATTTATGCCGGAGAAGGGGAGAGTAACGTGCACCGCCACGTGGACTGTCTGCCCAAGCACGTCACCTAGACTTTTGAGTTGGTGGGGCCGGCAGTCGGCGTAATAAGTTTCTGTGTTGAACTTCAACAGCATTGGAGATCATCCTTGTATGTCAACATATCAACAATCAATTTAGACCATCCACTTTTACTATTTCAACCGTCTTATATCACGATCGAAGCAATGGCAACGTAGGTCCTTCTCCCGGCACATATTTTTTCTGCTTGTACTCGAACCCCCGCATCACCCCACCAAAGCCAACATGCAGACATCCCAGACCATCATACTCATTATCCCTCCAGCAACATCACATGGCACGCCGGCCTCACTCGTAAGGAGCGCAGTGAGCTCCGCAAACAACAAGGCGCCACCGTCTGGTTCACCGGCCTCTCGGCATCCGGCAAGTCTACCATCGCCATTGCGCTCGAGCAACATCTCCTCCATCTCGGTCTCGCGACCTACCGCCTCGACGGCGACAATGTGCGATTTGGCCTGAACAAAGACCTGGGTTTCTCGCCCAAGGATCGAGAGGAAAACATCCGCCGCATTGCAGAGGTATCGTATCAGCCCCTCTTGACCACCCACCATATCAGCTAGATCTTCGCGTGGGATACTAACGAAACCTCTCACCAACATAGGTCGCCAAGCTCTTCGCCGACAGCACCACGATCGCGCTGACCTCGTTCATCTCGCCGTACGCGGCCGACCGCAAGCTGGCGCGCGACCTGCACGCCGCGACCACGACCAACGACGCGCCGCTGCCCTTCGTCGAGGTCTTCATCGACATCCCCGTCGAGGAGGCGGAGAAACGCGATCCAAAGGGTCTGTACAAGAAGGCGCGCGCGGGTGAGATCAAGGAGTTCACGGGTATCAGTGCTCCGTACGAGGCGCCGGAGAACGCTGAGGTGCACATCCACTCGGAGAAGACGAGTGTGGAAGAGGCGGTGGTCATCATCACGAGATATCTGCAGGAGAATGGCATCGTGCCTGCGTCGTCGTAGGAGACAAAAGGTAGTGGAAGCGTTGCTTGGGAGCAAGGAAACATGATCATACCTTATACCTGCTCCAACTGCATAGGAACACGACCTGGCTCGAAATCACAGCATTTCCAGCAGTTGGGTGATCGTAAACACAATCGCGCGTGACATGGCGGTCCCTGCTCTCCACACGTTATCATGTTTTCCCTTCAACTCAAACCCTCCTACCACCCTCCTCTCCTTCCCACGCGCCGCCCACCCCTGCTGTTTGAATCTGCGCTCTTGCAGCGTCATCTGATCCCACTCCACCAGCTCGTCCATGTACGAATGTGCCAACACCACCAAGCGGCCCTCCTCCCACGCATCCTCCCCAAAGTCACCGTACGCAGGACTAACGGCCTTCCATACCGCCTCATCCCCTCCGAATGCCCCCGTCACGAAGCCTCGATACGCCGGCTCCTGGGCATGGTTCGCGACCAACGCCGGCAAGTCATACAGCCCCTCCACTCCCAGCACGGCCAGTGGTGGCACGACGTTCAATGTCAACGCATCCGTCGCCTCATATTGCGCGCCCCAGTAGCGCTTCAACGCGAGCTGCAACGCGAGCGTCGCTCCGCATGAGTGGCCAATGAGGATGTAGTCCGCGCCGAAGTGGTATTTCTCCTGCAGGAACAGCACGGCGGCGAGGACGTCGGCGATGTGGTCTGGATGGCGCGCATTGCGGGCGGGGTCGGCGGGGTCACTGGGCGCGCTGGCGTGGGAGGGGTGAGGACTGAGGCGGTAGTTGAGCGAAGCGATGGCGGCGATGTGTGGTAGGGCACCCGGGTTGTCATTTAGCAGCTTCTGCTGCGTAGCGCTAATGGAGGAGGAATCAATGCTCGGGTCGCGCCAGGCGCCGCCGTGGATGTAGATGAGCCAGAATTGGCGGGTGGAGGAGGAGGGAGGCCAGGAGGAGGGGAGTGGACGAGGAAAGCAGATGTCCAGCGTGTTGAGGTCGCTGTGGTCCGAGTAGGGGATCTTGGTATGGTATTGAGGCCAGGAGTCGGTAGTTTCGTCCGCCATGGTTTGTATGCTTGGAGTGGGGTGCCTTGGTTAGGGCGTGGCTTTGGCGTTTCAGTTGCTCATACCCAGCAACGGAACAGGATATGGTCTTGTGGAGGATGAGTGAATGAAAGAATCGAGACCACCTACCTAGAGGTTTATTCACTGACAGAGGTTGGAGTAGAGCACCTTTACTTTCGTGTATGCTTCTGTAGCTTCGACACCTTAATTCTATGTTTGGATCTTGGCTCTGCCATCCCGGATGCTTGTTCGATGGTAATGTCTGGTGATTTCGTCCAGTGTGGACGGAACATATGTAGAATACTGTAAAGTACATACCTGCCATATCTTAGACCAGCTATGATCATACTGTAAGCAACATTCTCCTCACTGTTGACAGACTGACTGCAGACTTGAATTGATGTCAAGTGCATGTAACTCATGTAAGGTGATCTCATCGCCGTTTCAGCCTGACATTTCCCCCGCCACTTTCATCAGGCTGACACGCCATCCATCTCACTCGAACCCCACCACGACGGAAACGCCAGCGCCAACAACCTCACTTCCTCGTGCCAAGTCCGCCTACTCACAGCCTGATCAATATCTGAGGTGAACCCTCCTGCGACTCGACATCCTACACTTACTTCAGGCGTCCACCTGTGAAACGACAGCGACATCATCGGCGACTTCGTTGCTGGCATTACAGCGCCCCTCTTGTACCCTGAACAAACTCCCCTCCTTGCCTACATTGTCCCTCAACATCCACTTTCAACATGTCCGTCTACCAGGGTTCCAGGTACGACGAGGACGAACCTAGGCGCTACCGCACCGTGTATGTTCTCCACAGACACAACCTGCTGCTCAAGTGAAGCCCCCCCCCCACTGACAGAGACGAAGACGTACCCGCCAACGTGATCGCGACGAGCCCGACTATGTGCGTGAGGAGACCTACATCGAACGAGGCAAAGGGCCTCCTCCGCGCGACCTGGTCTTCCACGGCCGTGACGAGAGCGTCGAAGACATCCCTCGCGACTTTCCACCGCCTGGCCGCGACCGGCGCGGCAACTACGACGACTATCCTCCTGCACGTCGCGCCCGTAGTGTAGGCGGCAGATCGCGCTACGACGACGAATACTCCGACGACGGTCGCTCTACGGTATATGGAGCGGGAGGTGCAGCAGCTGGATATGCTGCTGGCCGCAACTCTGGCCGGCGCGACCGCAGACGCCGCGATGACCGCGATTACGACTCCGACTATTCCGACTCTCCACCACCGCGTCGCGAGCGCAAGAAGTCGGGCGTTGGTGAAATGCTTGAGGGTTTGGGACTCGGCGGCGTGGCTGGTGCCCTCCTTGGCAAAGATAAAAAGGATGGCTCTCGTGCGGGTTCGCGTGGAGGTCAATCTGCCCGCTCTCGCTCACGAGGTCCTCGGAGCCGTCGCTACTCTTCGGACGAAGAGATAGCACGCAGTCGCTCACGGGGTGGCGATAAGCGTAAGACAGAACGCAAATGGGCTCAAGCTGCACAGGCTGCGCTCATAGCCGGTGCTGTTGAGGCTATCCTGGTCCGCAAGGAACCTGGTCCATGGACTGGTGAAAAGGGCAAGCGCATTGCCACAGCCGCTGTCGGTGCTGGTGGTATTGATGGCTTGATCGACAGAGACCCAGACAAGAAGTCAAAGCGTCATCTAGCGGAAGCCGTCGTCGGTGGACTGGTTACTAACCGTCTGGCGAACGGTGCGCGCTCCAAATCTCGAGGACCTGCCCAGGGGCGTGGACGTGATGTTTCCTACTCGCCGGACAGCCGAGCTCCACGATCGCGCAGCCGCAGTATCATCGATCGTTTCCGAGGTCGCTCACAGTCCCGAGACCCACGCGGTCGTTCACAGTCACGCGATTCCAGAGCTGGTGGAGGAGGTGACGGCGCTGGAAAGGGAGCGCTGACGGGATTACTGGCCGGTGGTGCTGCTGCAGCCGCTGGTAAGGCTCTGTTTGATCGGGTACGATCCAAATCTCGCAAGAGACGTTCCCCGTCCAATTCATCCGCAGATTCGTACGTGCCCTCCCGAAATCGTCGCCGCGATAGACGTCGCTCACCCGCATCAGATACTCGCCGGAGCGTCGCAGCCGGTACCGATCGAGGTCAGACTCGAGGTCTCGATACTAATGGTGGCAACGACCGCGCTCTTGTCGCAGGCGCCGCTGGTGGCGCTGCTGCTACTGGAGGTGGTGGGGATCGTGGAAAGAATGATGATGAGCCGCACAGTGACAGTAGTAGCACTACAGACATGGAGCGGAAACGAAAGCATATGAAGGGCAAGGAATTGATAACGGCCGGTCTCGCTACGATTGCAACGATACATGCCGCACACGGACTTTATTCGAGTATGGAATCACACGAAAAACGACACAGACTTGTCGCCGAAGGTGAAATGTCGCCAGAGGAGGCAAGGAAAAAACAGACGAAAGCTTGGGTGCAAGACGCCGCTGCTGTGGGTATTGCTGCGCTAGGTATCAAAGGAGCATTCTCGGAGTGGAAGGAGATGAATGAGCAAAGGTATGTTGTAATTCTGACAAGCTTCATATCTCCCTTGACTAATGTTCACATCCAGGCGCGAAATCCACGAAATCGAGAAACGCAAGAGCGAGCGACGCAAAAAGCGCATGGCCAAGGAGAAGCGCGAAGAAGCCGAGCGCCATGAGCGGATGATGCAGATCATGGCCGGAAACCCGCAGCTGGCGTACGGCATGCAAGCCAATGGCATGACCAAGGGCATGCCTCAACTCCCCACCTTACCGGGTCCTCCAGTAGCCCCCGCTGGTGGCGGCGGCGTCGACCAGAGCGGCAACCCCTATGCGTCTCGCGGCGACGGGCGTTAGCTGCGTTCTTTCGCCAAGCATGCCGCTGGTTGGGATCCCATGGGTCCGGCGAAGCGAGGATAATGTGATGACCCTTCACGAACTTTTCTGGCATGAACTTTCTATTTGCTCCTTCTTCTCCACGAGTCTGTGTCCTTTTTCCCAAAGCATACGGTAACGAAATATCAGCATTTAGCCTCCCTAGAGCGAATCAACGAACAATCATGACCCACCTTGGTTCCTATATACATTTTCTCTTTAGTTCTCGATAACGAAATGATGATCATCATGATGATTGAAAGCTACTAATTACGTAGCCCAATCCCCTATTGCATGCGATCGATGAGTGTCGAACTTTCCTCGTGCTCGCTGTTCACGTTTATCATTCCATCCCTCCATACGTCCCTTAGCCATCGTACATGAGATTGGTACTCTGATCTCAGAGTTTCAGCTCCAGGATATTACGAAAACGTGCACACAGGATGCCTTTTTTTTATGGTTAGGAGCTGGGAGGACGCGCAACAAGGGGGAGATGAACGGCAACGAGAACATGATGACATGATAAATGTTGGCGTGGCAGGATGGATCCATGTAAATGCTCACGAGCTCAGATACGTTGCTTTACATTTTTTTCGAGATAAGTGAAAGGCGTCATTCGCTACATGCACATGTCCCTAGTATACCATTAAATGTTCCGTGGCCGTCGTATCTCGTAGAACATCGCCTTTCCAGCTTCGTTCCCTCTTCATCCACTCTTGCGCTGCTACTGCTGCTGCTGTTACTACCCTCTTCTCTGGGTGAAAGAGCAAGAATAGATTTTGGTATTACCGCCTTCGGACTATCGCGAAAGCGTGTATGCTATTCTTAGCGGCTTGCTGTGTGCCAGATGGGTGACGGCGAGCCTCTTAACCTTGTCCATTTGTTCAAGACGGCTGCTGTACGGACCCTGTAAGTCAGTCTCACGAGGGCAGTACGGCAGATTTGTCCTTGGCGACTTTTATCGTCCAAATTCGTCTCCGCGGAGAATTCGTGTCCTGGACTCGCAGCCAGGGGTACTTCCTCCCCGCCGCCATCTCCGTCGTCGAACATGTGGTGCAGTACTCCTCGTAGCAGGCTCTGCTGTAAAAACTGTTCCTGTCGAGGTCCAATGTAGAGCAGCGGAATGCTTGGGAAAGCGTCTGGTCGTGGAGACCCAGCCGTTGCTCTACCAATCACCCCCTCACACCAGCCCAAGTGTCCATACACCCAGTCAGCAGTTCGAGCCACGGCGATGGCCCAGCAGGCGTAAAAGCCTGATCCGCCAGCGCATCGACTTCCCACGTCACGGTGATCTGCTCGCTGCCGAGTTCGAGAACACATACTGGTCTGCGTTAGCGCGTGTGATCCATGGATGTGGGGTATGGTGAAACTCACTGCCATCACCAGCATTGTTGCGTGGAACTGTGAAGTTCTGCAGCTGGTCGCGTCCGGAGTGTACGCTGTCCCAGACTTTGACATCGATGTTACCGTACATTGGATATTCGGACAGGGGACTATCAGGATATCAGTACCGAAGCACCATATGCATGCCGCAAGGTAATCGCATTGCTTACAATGACATTCGGAGCCCACTTCGGAGTGGTTCGTCGGGGCATAGGTAGATCCGTCGGTGACCGTGGTCGCCGACCTTGATCTGGTACTTTGGTGCTGTAGGGTAGTTAGTAAGATGTGAATATGCCCTCGTGAGCGACTTGTTCACATACCTTTCGATAGACGGAACTTCTTCTCAGCGCCGGGCATGACAACCTCCATCCTAACCATACGTCGTACGCGTTGCATATCTGCCAGTAACCTTTCATCTTGCTGGCGGCGTTCGACGGAAAATGTCCTCGCGATGTCCATAGCTTGAGCATTCAAGCCAGCCTGGCCTTTGCCTGCACCGTGATGAGAAGCACTACTCGAAGATACACGAGACAATTGGGACCCATTCTTTGCGTAATGAGCATACCACTCTCGCGCACTTTCCAGATCTTCCGTGATGCTGTCCCAGTTCACTTCTGCCGACTTCTCGGAGATGTGCCATGCCCACGCCTCCATATGTGCTCGCTTCCAATTGGCGAGGTCGGTAGTCAGAGTCATCGGCGTTGGCCATGACGGTGTATCCAGAGCGGTATCGTTCGGCTTCTGATGTTCGAGTCGCCATACATAGCCACGAATGTTAGATGCCAGAATTGCGCACTGAGAGCGGATCTTTTGTAGGTTGTCGAAGTGAGTCATCATGGCAGGGGACCGACTCTCGGACTGCACGATGCACAGCACTGCAAGCATCTCGTCGAGGTCGCTCAAGGCTTCCTCGCTGTTCGCATCGTAGAATGTAGTGAAGCGGATTGCGACGTCACGCACCCGGTCCAGTGTCTGGCGAAACTCTTTTCGGAGATCTTGTGATACGGACTCGGTCCAGTGTGTGTCGGCCTGGTCGATGACACTCACGCCTCGTGACGCCACCTCAATAGCCATCAATGTGAATGAGTTGAGAGGTAGTAGGGGAGGTGGCTCTGCCAATTCTGTCAGTTCAACGAGGTCGAAATATGGAGGGCCAGCCTGTCGTCCGAAACCCCAAGGTAAGGATGTCTTGACTTGGTCCTGCTGTCGTTCTTGGGCCGCCACGTTTGCGAGCTCGATATCGTCCTCAAATTGAGCCAGGATCTGTTCACCACCATACAAAACAACGGCTTCCAGAACATTGAACATGATGATGAGGAACTCGTTCTTATCAACCTTGCCATCCCGGTTCTGGTCTCCAGCGTGGACGAGATTGGTCAGATATACCTTGCTGACGGGCGCATCGGCTTTGGACACAGCGTCGTGGCAGATGGACGTGACCTCGTGACGTGTCAGGAAACCCCGATCCCGGTAGTCTTGTTGGTGGAAAGCACGCTTGAAGTAGAAACTTGCTGATTCGACCTCGATAGAGGCACGGATGGGATCGACCATGAGAGGCTTGGCGAGCATCTTAGCAACGTACGCTGGGTCTGGCTCGTTACTGTGTCGCCAAGTGGACCCCTGACTGCGATGGGACCCGACACTATTCTGTCGTGAAAGCGAAGAAGGCGCCTCCGAGGGTGGTGGCAACAAGTCCAGTCTCCCAGAATCGTTGGGGAGCAGGTGGTTCCGAGTGTTGCGGGTGGCACCAGCAATCACAGAAGTACCGTAAAGTTCATCATCGCTATCCTCTGTAGTTCCGGCAGGACGCCGTGAGGGTGCAGCAGTACCAGAGGTCTTGCTTACATGGTCGTTCAAAAAGGCGGTAGTGAGCGTTACACCGTTCTGCTGTGGATTAGCCTCTGGCTGGAGATATTCCTGAGCAGCATGAAACTCGGATTCCGTCTCAGCATTCTCCAGCGCTGCTTCTTCCTCGATGGTCTGGAGGAGCCACTTTTTGATTTCTGCGTGGTGCATATCGATCGCATCAGGGTGGATGTCCTCCGTGAGTAGGTCGTTTTCCAGCTGTAGCATTGCTTCCTCTTCATTCACCCCCTGGTGGTCAACTAGAGCAACGGAAATCACTGACTTCTCGCGCTTGCCTTGCTTGTACTCGAGCAAAAGCTGGTCGACCGTCTTGCGGATGTCCAACATGGACAGGCTCATAAGCGAGGTCAAACATCTTTGCAGATTATCCCCGCTCGACTCAAGACGCTTCTTCAGCCCGTCTACATCGTTGGTGATGAACTTGACGCGATCAAGAATGCGCTTATTGACCTTGGAGCCCAGACTTGGGTACTTCAGCAACAACGCCTCGACTTCATCGAGTGCCGTCTCGCAAGACAGTCGTGCGATGTCCAGCGCTCGTTTCTTGTCGGGCGCATCGGGGATCTCTTTCTGCAGATGCACTTTGGTGTCATCGAGAATCCCACGAAGTATCCCGACCGAGTCCGCCAGACCTTGATACTCTCTGCCAGCTTCCGAGCATCGTTTCCAAACCTGTCGATCACCGTCAGCATACAGCACAAGCACGTCGCAGCTTCGCGTGTCTTACTGCATAAGAGCGGTCGGCTATCTCGATAAAATCACCGATGGAAAAGCCGAAGCTCATGTTCGCGATCGACAAACTGTTTGCCTCTTCCTATACTTATCTCCGGGCATGTGAGATGGTCGCTACAGACAGAATTACCCGGCGCGCAAAAGCGATGTGAGCGAACAGAACTGAACCGCGACAGAGCGCACATGCGAAAGTGGGCACAGGCAGCATCGTACGCCGACCAAGCTTTTCCCCTACTGGCGCACGAGGGCGCACGAGGGCGCATGAAGGCGCAACAAGGCTGAGGAGGCCGCCCAGAACACTCCATGCACCGAGTCACGCCACCCGCATGTTGATGCCAAGAAAATACTTATTACATGGTCGAGTTACCCACGGCGAGTCCGATGAGTCTGCAGCACATTGGAGAGTGAAGGTATAATGCGGACTCGGCTCTTCGCGAGCTACGTTCTGTAGTTTTGAGGTTGATGGAGTGTAGAGAAGGGTTGGTTTTGTCCGGTCCGGTTCAAAGACTTTGCTGTTGGTAGCATGGGCCAAAATTAACACTCAAAATGCCTACCAACCTGCCATTGACGATCCTTTCGACGTCGTCTTACAAGCCTTCGTCCAATGAAGGACGAACAACGGCGATATACCTCGCAAGTCGTCCGTCGCCGTCGTTGAGGTTGGAACTGTATGCATCCACGGGGGCCATATGTCCTAACGCCGTCACGTCGTGGGCGGGTGCTGGCCGAAAACACGTGGAGGGGTCGGTGCGGGGCGCTGGAGATAGAGCTTCACTCACAACTCCGGTCCGGAATCGAGCTTTATTGATTGCATGTGTGTATGTAGGAGACACGTAACAATCCTACAGAACCGTGAAGACATCTATATAACAGGCGTACGAGAGCTGTATCGGGGCCAGTACCATATTGCAACACCTCCAAGTTCGACCAAGAAATACTACGATCTCCACACGACCGCATCCGTCATCACCCTTCTTGTTCACACGTCATAAACCAAACACCTTTGATACCACGACAACAACAGCAATAACAATGGCCGCCATCGTCGACAAAGCCAAGTCCGCCCTCGGTCTCAAGAAGTCTGGCATCAGCCTTACTGGCGTGCCTCTCGAGAGCAGCACCGGCTACGGCCTTATGGGCTTGACCTGGCGTGCGAACCCGCCTTCGCAGGAGCAGGCCTTCGCCGCAATGAAGACCGCACTCGCACAGGGTGCCAACTTCTGGAACGGCGGAGAGATCTACGGCAACTCGTCACGTAACAGCCTGCACCTGCTGAAGGAATACTTCACCAAGTATCCGGAAGATGCGAAGAGAGTCGTCATCTCGATCAAGGGCGGATGTCTGGTCGACCAGGTCATCCCAGACGGCGGCACCGAGAACACACGCCGCAGTATTCAGGCGTGTATTGATGTGCTGGGTGGCACGAAGAAGCTGGATATCTGGGAGTCGGCACGTGTCGATCCCAAGACGCCAATCGAGGTGACAATGCGTGCGGCCAAGGAGTTCGTCGATGCGGGCAAGCTAGGCGGCGTGTCACTTTCTGAGTGCAGCGCGGACACCATCCGCAGGGCGGCTAAGATCATCAA
The DNA here is from genome assembly GCA_003012245.1 of Microcyclospora tardicrescens. Classification (NCBI taxonomy): domain Eukaryota; kingdom Fungi; phylum Ascomycota; class Dothideomycetes; order Capnodiales; genus Microcyclospora; species Microcyclospora tardicrescens. Next base: position 70,639 of record PXOE01000135.1, read on the forward strand.
GCCAGCGGCTGTGGAGGTGGAGTACAGTTTGTGGAGCACAGAGATCATAGACAACGGCGTGGCTGAGGCTTGCAAAGAGCTAGACATCCCCATCGTGGCATACTCACCACTTGGACGAGGTTTCTTGACGGGTCAGGTGAAGAGCATTAATGACATCCCTGAAGACGATTTTCGACGAACTGTTCCAAGGTTCTCGGAGGAGAACTTCCCCAAGAACCTGGAGCTGGTCAAGGACATTGAAGAGATAGCCGAGAAGAAGGGATGCAAACCTGGACAAGTCGCAGTCGCCTGGATCAAGGCGAAGAGTGGCTCGGCAGGACTGCCGACCGTCATCCCGATCCCGGGCGCTACGACATCTGCGAGGGTTGAGGAGAACATGGTTGACGTGGAGTTGAGTGCCAATGATGTCAAGGAGCTTGACTCTCTGTTGGCAGCTTTTGTGCCCTCTGGTGACAGATACGGCGGCCATGTCGCCACGCTGTCCTTTGGAAACAGTCCAGCGGAGACTTGAGGAAGGATGTAAGATGATCACCACAATATCAATAACCATGCAGTGGTGCATAAGGTGAAGCACGATAGAATAGTTATCATTGTTATCAGATAGACAGTCTCCTGACTCAATATATCTTCCACTCGGAACACAAGTCCTCACGGTTTTGCATAGACCAAATTTATGTACCTCATGCATGGAGTGAACATCCTGTCAACTTGTCAGAAACGTGAAACTATCTCCCAGTGGATGTGAGATGCAAAGAGAACAATAGGACAAGAAGGTTAAGTCAGATCAAGTGTAGTTTTAATGGAATTGATCCGCATTCGGCTCCCGAGAGAACCGTCAGCATTGCAGAATTCTCTAGAATCATCATATTGGGGGGATGGCGTGGATGTCCAATCTTCTGAATATTGAGGAACAGGGTAAAATGGCAGGTTGAGGTATTGGAACGGGATAGCGACTTACCTTGAGGCATCCCGTATATATTTATCCGTATACGATACGTCTTGAAGCGCTTACTTGCTTCTGTCCTGTGAGTGTGTAGTTCGATAGAAGCAACCTTGTCGTGATGATTGAATGTCCTATAGAGTCAGATCGAGCAAAAGCTATCAGCTGATGCGAGCCTGTATATGGCGTGCCATCATGCCTCGCGTCTCTTCGGGTGACGAAAGAGACGTGTGAATCCGAATCATGCTAGATGTCAACGGTAGATTTCCCAAGACCTACAGAGATGGTCGCAGTTGATGGAGTTCAAGGCAAGGATGATGGAAGGATGAAGTTGAGGTCCAGAAGGATTTCGACCTCTTCCCCGTCCGTGCGTCGTCTCATGAATTTCGATTCATGACTCGAGACGACAAAGGTACAAACAACGACCGACAGTCGTGATATCCAGATATCAAAGCAAGACGAGACTCGACGCTGCAAGCTGTAGTATCTCGAGCTGATCTCAGTCTGGCCGTCTCTCCTCCCAAGGATGGCTGCGAATCGCACCGGCTATGTGACCATAGCTCCGCTGCTCAAACGCCTGGCGACGCTCGAGTCCGCCCGACAAGTGAGCCCGGAGGAACTGGCGGCAGCCGTGGCATTGACCTTCACCGACAGCATTTCTCCAGTGCAACTGGGTGTGCTATGCTGGGCGCTGCACACAACTGGGCAGGATCACCAGCCGGATGTGCTTTCAGCATGCGCCGCTTCGATGCGAGCAGCCGCACCGCAGGTTGACGGCCCGGCACTGAGAAAAGTGGTCGAGAGCAAACGATTGCAGGCGGGGAGCTATGGAGGTGGATTGGTATGTTGGTATGCCATGTCGATTGCTTAGATATCGTTACGGACGTGCTGATCATTGATTCTTGAATGGTTATAGTGCGACATAGTAGGTACAGGAGGCGATGGACACAACACATATAATGTCTCCACGACCGCGTCAATCCTCGCCTCAGCGATGCTAATGATTGCGAAACACGGCAACAACTCGTCGACCTCGATCTCAGGTTCTGCGGATCTCTTGCAGAATGCTGCACCAAGACCGCCAGTGATCGCTGCAACCACCGACAAAACCCTGCCGGGCATTTACGAAAAGTCCAACTACGCCTTTCTCTACGCGCGCGAGTGGCATCCGGCTGTCAAGTATGGCCACCCAGTACGCAAGGAGATCCCCGTGCGCACCATCTTCAACCTCCTCGGCCCTCTTGCCAATCCCGTCCACGACACGGGAATGGTTGAAACACGGATTCTCGGCGTAGCACGCCAGGAGATTGGGCTCAACTTCGCAGAGGCGCTGCGATTGAGCGGAGCGCGAAAAGCACTGGTGGTGTGCGGCGACGAGAACCTGGATGAAGTCTCATGTGCCGGACCCACCCACTGCTGGCACGTTCACGACAGCGGCAGCGGGACAGAGGTGAACATCACCAAGTTCATGATCTCGCCCGCAGATTTTGGCCTGCCAAGCCACCCACTCGCGGACGTGCATGGTGGGAAGTCGCCTGCAGAGAACGCGCAGATTCTCATGCAAATCCTGCGTAACGAATTACCTGCCGACGACCCGGTGCTGCACTTCGTCCTCCTCAACACAGCCGCCCTGCTCGCAATCAGCGGGGTGTGTGATGCAGAGACGAGCACATTAGGCGCCGGCGACGACGGGCAGGTGATCACGGAACGCGGGCCCGGCGGACTGCGGTGGAAGGAGGGCCTGCGTCGAGCTCGCTGGAGCATCACGAGCGGTGCAGCGTTGCAGCAGTGGGAGGCCTACGTCGAAGCCACGAATGCCGTCGCGGATTCGAGCGTGCTATGATACCAGTCCGTATAGTACACGGCAAGCTACAGTATGAACATGTACATAACGCGGTAGCATTATGATGCACATTCCCATCGCGACGGGACGATAAGGTACATGTATCCATTACCTTACGCTCCAATATGAGCCTCTCGTGCCTTGGCTGGCACAAGCGTATCGCCAAGTCATCCACAGACAGAGACACAGCGATGGCCTAGTACGCTCGTGCCGCTTCCTTTTAGTTCGTCGTTATACGATGCCCTCATCAACTGTTCAGACTGAAGCCTGTGCAAGTATTGTGTGACGAACCAACTGCACTCCGTCCAATCAAGCCTGTCTACCTCCCGTCCGCCAAACAAATCATCGTATACTGCCGCCGCACATCATTCTCGTCCCATTTTCCATCATGAATATGTTCCTCCAGTCTCACAGTGCGGTTTCATGTAAGAGATGAGTGGCCCAGCTCGCTCAAAAACATTTATCTCACACGACTCAGAGCGCAGCATTGCGGAACACAGCCAAGTGCGCAAATGTTCAGTCTCCTACTCGAAACAGGGGGGATAAGTGCGCGAACAGCTGGACAGATTCAAAACGTGTCCTGATTATTTAATGTCTTGTTGCCAGATGTTTGCAAAGTAGATTTTACTAATATGCAAAGAAGAGGTCATGGACGCATTACTTCTGTGCAGCATAGGGAGGCGTGCATTAATTGTGTCCCCGCATTTTCATTGATCGCTCGAGGTTTCATGCATCAGTGTTCGCGCGACGTGCAATTTCGCTTCGGCGGCAGAGAAAAGGGTCGGCAGGGCGCTACGGGAGGAATGTGCCGTGCGCGTGCGGCGTGCATGGTCATGTACCTACATGCTGCAGGTCGTGCTGTCGTACATACAGTACATCATTCTCAATTGGCATCAGTTTTACAAGGAGATGATGTGACGACGAGAGTGACCAGCAGATAGAGCAAGCCGGAGATGATGATACGCTCGACCGTACTATTGACAGATCAACAGTTTCATCACACGTCCGGGAAGAACGCAAGACCACGGACGAGAGATGAAGAAACCATGCGGCGGCAGTGTTCCGGGATTGAGATGTACATATGTGTATCGCGATCGCAAAAAGTGCGCACGCGTTGACCGTATGATGCTGGATGCGCTGACGTTGGCAGATCATCGCTGAACCAATTTTCTCATGTTTTCTTCCTACTGTTTAACGGTTACGGATACGTACACGATCACGATCGGGATGATGCACGACCCATACTCTCGGATTTGCGAGGGGGAGAGCCGGAAGTCTAGTGTTTCAGAGCCAGTTGGTGGGGCGGTTGCGAACCCTGCTGCTACTTTACGTTCACGGTAACATATTACTGTACTGCTGCATTCGGCCTTTGGGTAGCCTGATGGGACAGGACGGGAGTTTGCAGGGTTGTGTTGGGAGAGACAAGGCTGTATCAAAAGTGGCTTGCGTTCGGGATGGGGTGCTGGGCAGAGCTCATCAAGTGAAAATGTAATGTATGGACTGGAGTGGTAGTGATCGGCTCCATACAAAGACCTGGCAGGTGTTTGAATGCAATGTTATGTTGTCCCTCAGCCTGTTCGGACAACGTCGGTGTATAGATGTACGATAACATGCATGTAAGAGTGAGGTGTAGCAAGACGCATGTACGTGTAAGTATCCTCACGCATACATCGCATGCTTCATGCTATTTATGGTGTTGAACTGTTCAAGGTGCTCGGGATGCAGATACGTTGGCCGCATGGGGTGCATGATATGTAGAAGGACGAGGCCAATACATGGAAGGAAGAATTTGGCTTCTAGTGAATAGGTAATTAGGGCAAAACTCTGGTCGTGCGTCGAGTACAGCGCCTACTGTATATTAGATATTCCAGTAGTTACATACTCTGAGGGCGGTTTGTTTGAGCAGAGCAGGGGTGTATGCGAGCACTATCCCGAAGCTGTGTCATGTCCCGTCCCTGGCCAGGAGACTTCATCACCACCAACACCATCAAACACAGCCCGGCTGTGGACCAACAGCATTGTCACCCAACAACAACAGGCCAGATCTACGCCTCACGCATCTGCGCAGTAGTGTACCACCAAACACGTCGACACCTATACCTTAGATATTGGAGGGCTGCTCACTCATAAGGACCAAGGGAGATTGGGCGTGTTCGGAGTGGCCCCCTTAGATCCAAGACCCGTCCGTGCAACGTCCAGCGGCCAAACGCAGACCAAGCCCATCCGAAACCATCCACGCTATCCCGTCCCCTGGCTCCAACCTGCCGACCTGTCGCGTTTCTGCCTCACCACGCACCCTCACCACTTCGACACACACGCACTCCCACGCACGTCTCATCGTCGCCGTCGTTGTCGTTGTCGTTGTCGTCGTTGCCCACTCCTCCTCCGCCGACACCCTCTCGCTCTCGCTGCCGTCGTTCTTTACCTCTGCTATCAAGGCACCTAGTGTTGCCGCTCACACTCGCTTGCTGGACTCGACTCGCGATCTTTCTTTTCTTGCTCTTCGACCTCGATTTGCTGGCCTTCAGCTGTACTACCGCTTCTTCCACCTTCCTCCGTCTCGATTCGACTTGTAATCAGCGGAATACTCTGTTTCTTCGACGATTTCCAAGTCAGCCATCCCCGGACGTTCTTGGAGCCATTCTCGACTGTCACACGACTTCCCGTGGAGACTGCAATCTCTGGATACCAACCACTATCTGCGCGATCGATCGCTGGCGCCAGTAGTGCTCTCAAACAAGAGCATTGCCACACGATCAGGATATCAGGACAGAAATCTGCAGAAAGAGACGGATCCAAGGCAGGCGCCTATCCATGTTCAATCCGCAGCTTCCAGCCACGATCGACCGATACCTCTTCTATACACGCCATCCGGCCCTACATTCCACATCCACGCGCGCCGCAATAGCCGTGGCCCCATTATCCCTGGCTCGCTGAGCCTCCATCATTCCTCACTCCACTGAACTGGACCTTTCAGCATTCTTTTCTTAAGCTTTGGTCGGCGCTGAGAGGTCTGCCGCCTCAGCGCCGTTTCACATGTCGGTACCCAGGCCGTCCATTGACCTCGAAGGCCACTGTTCTGCCGTCTATGATGGTACCCTCTACGTTTTGTCCCCGGATGGATTTCAATCACTTGCTCTAAAGGCGGAGGCGCAATGGTCGAAGGGCGCCTCTGGGCAACAGACGGTTACTGGTCCAGCGTGCGTCACAGCAGGTGATGGATCAAATGCCGCCTTATACGTGATCGGAGGGACATCCGACGACGATAGCTACAATGGTCTGCAACGCTATTTCTTCAGCAACCAGACCTGGGAGTCTCTTTCGCCGCCCGTGGATGTCATGAAAGGTCGGACAAACCACGGCGTAGCATATCTCAAGGATTCTGCTTCTATACTGGTCTATGCAGGATCCCAACCAGAGGCCCCATCCGATCTTTCTTCGCAGACCTTTACCATAGACACCAGACAACCATACAACATCGAGGCGTACACCTCAAAAGCACCACCCACCAACCTCCCTCTTATGCAAGCGTGGAATAGCAGCCATGCATTCATGGTCGGGGGAACCTCAACTAATACCGCAGTCTTCACATTCAGTCCATCCGATGGGTGGCAAAAGTACAAGACCGAGCTACCTGCCCCCCTGGAGAACAGCTCTCGGACACTTCTCGTTGAGGGTGGGGATGGAAGCAAGACCCTCAACATCTACAACATGACTGCGTCACCAAACACGGTGACTGGCATAGTCTTGGTAGATTCTGATGGCAAGCCTGCATCTACCGGTCAACTAGCTGGCAGCTCGTCTACATCGTCACGTGAGCACCGACGGGATCTCACCCTGAAGAGCTGGCCTATCTACAACAGCACATACGCACCCACAGCAACACGTCAAGATTGTGCAGTGGTGGCAGGAGGTGATGATGTGGCCGTAATCGCTGCAGGTAGCACTGACAGTTACGTTGCACTCTTTGACCAAGGTCGCAACAGCTGGGTGGATGCCGACAAGTTCTTCCACTCAGAAGAGCAGCAGCCGTTGCAGCCATCGACGACTGTGAGCCCCACCACAACACCAACGTCGACCGCCTCGTCGACTTCCTCACCAGTCGCTGGTGGGAGCCAGTCGACGCACGAGCGAACGCTTCGCATACTCGGAATCACGCTCGGTGTGCTCTTCGGCGTGGCGGCATTGTTCATTCTGCTCCTCTTACTTTTGCGCTGGCGGAAGCTGAAGCAAAAGAAGCAAGACGGCTACGTTGACGAGAAGCAAGGCGGGAGAATGAGCTTCGCCGACAGAGGCGCATCATTCATGAAGGAAGCCGGCGGCTCGATCAACGATGTGTCGGCTCCCAACCCGCGATTCGAGTCTGCCAATGGTTCACACAGCTCGTTGGCGATCATCGCTGGTAAGCTCGGCAACAGGCGACTCACGAACAGCCCGCAGCCAAGGATGAGTACCGAAAGCACTCGTCGTCTTGTTAAGGACAGGAATGACCTTTCAAGTGCGGGAGGCGAGCCCGTGGAGATGGTGGAAATGCAAGGCAAAGGACTGACCCCTCGTGGCTCAACGAACGCGCTTGCTCCGCCAGCAGCAGTCTATGGAGCACATCTGACAGAAAACGATGCAGTACGTGACGAACGGAAACATCGCAGTTCTGGGTGGTCCAAATACTTCGCCACCAGCCAACCGAATGGGGTGTCTCATCTACCATCTGCCTATCAGAAGCGAACCATCAATTCGATGATCAGCGATGGCTCAAGATACAGTCGCGAGGCTGAAGCCCCCAACCCTAAACGGATACCCTCGTCGCAATTTGGTGCGCTCGACATCGATTTTGACAAGACCATTGATGGGCATCGCATGTCACATGTCACCGCCCACAATCCAGCTTTCTCCAACTCGCGCGAGGATCTGTCCAAGTCTGGCGTGGTCCCTGCACTGCCCGAGGCACAAGCAGGTATGATTGACGATGCGCGTCGGGCGTCAAGTCAGTCTGGTCGAACGATGTCGTCCTACAATAATCGCTCGACCTTGAGTAGTAGCATGACCAACGACTACTTCAATGAGTCTGGAAACACACCATGGACCCCGACGAGCAACTCGTTCAAGGACCATCTCATCTCGCGCACTAGTAGCCAATATACTGCGAGCGTTTACGAGCCGCGCGTGCCCTCACGTGGCAAGTCGGCTGGCTTCTTCCCTGGAGCTGGGACTTCTTACCGTCCGTCAGGCAAGCCTAAGATGTCACACTCCGCCGCCCCATCATCCGACTGGGCAGGTCCTCAACGAAAGAAAGCAGCGAGTGTGTCTAAGCCGGAACCTGTTCAGAACGGCATCACAATTGTTAAGCCCAGAAGCCCGGTCGAAACCCGTGACAGCACTGCAATCTTTGGGAACTCTCCTGTCACGAGCGTCAAGATCACGATCCCGCCGCAAACACGCGATAGTGCTGCCATGTTTGGACCATCGTCGAGTACTGAACCGTATCACCCACAGCTTGGACCAAGCATTGATCTCCAGCCTCCTAGAGCGGCGTTCATTGGTCACTCGGTATCAGACTCTCGCGACAGTAACATCACATTATTCCCAAGTGGACTCGAATCACCAAAGGAAGCGAAACCTACTCTACACACAGCACAGCAGAGTAACAAACTCGCTCCTTCAAGGCCTGCAGAAGACCGCGAGAGCACCTTTACCCTGTTCCCCCGTGGCGTCGACAGCATGTACTACGAGGACCGCGAACGTGAACGCATCGCACAGCAGACACAGAGACACTCGAGACCGCCGCCCGAGCCTACATCTGAGCATGACCCCGACCAGGTCCCGTCACGATACTCCGTCACCCAGGACAAGAAGCCTGTCGTGGAAGATATGAGCTGGTTGAACCTGGAACTCGAGGCCGGGGCCAAGAAATCATGAGCTGCTCCGGCATGCAACGGCCTGCTGCTATTTTATTTCCTCTTGTAACGCCCTACTTTGTAACGACACCGACTTTTACGGACGCCCATCAGCCACTCACACATTTCTTCTTTCTATTTCCGCCTTTTGCATTCTTCGCGTTGCGGCAAAGGAATCAACGACCAAAACCCACAGGCGTCGGACTAATCAGTACCATAACTTTTTTTGCTTAATCAACGACGTCTGTTGGGGAGGGGGAATGGTTACTGTCTGGCCTAGTCGTTTGAACGACTGCGCTGATTCCAATTTTCTTTTCATTATTACTTCATTCTACTCGTTCGAGTCTTGACCCACACTTCGTCTGCTGCAGTCATGGTGTCGACCTCTTGTGAGAGGTAGGCACTGCGGAAGGCCCTGGGGGCGTTTGAACTCATTTGTACATACAACGCACTACATGATTGTCGGAAACTTTTCCAAGCGTGGTCGAGTCGGTTAGTTAGGTGACCGTCCCAGGAGGAAAGAAGCAGATAATTGGGCAGCGTTCTGGCCGTCATGGTTGGATTTCTTGAGAGAGAAAAAGTCCAGCTACAGGATCTGTTCGGCAGGGGAGTCTGGAGGACGGGAATGGGCAGAGAGGAGTCGGTAGCATCGACAGTCGTGTACTGTACAAGAAATACGAACGCTTTTTCCACATCATAAGCTTGACCTGATTTCAGAACTACAGGGTAATAATGCGGCTTTCGCTCTCGTTGTAGTTGTCATCCGTCTGACTAGGTAGTTGACCACGCGGCTGTTCATGTGTAGCTATAAGAAGAAATGCGCGATGATGCGTCCAACGTCCGCGTGCGGAAGCTCGACTCCCCGGCTGGTGAGAGTTGCAACAATCTAGACCTGTCACCTGTATGCATGTACTGTAGGTCACTTACGTCCAACGTCTTCACTCCTTACTGTCGATGGCTTTTCTTGCGCAAACAAAAGCGCGTCCTTGATCATGTCCCAGGCTTAGTCGCTCGCTCACTCACTCTTTCAACCACTCACTCGCTCGCTGAAGTTGCTCCTGTCTTCATCCTGCGCAACAGCGCAGACCATGCCCGGCCTCCCCAACCATGGGCTGCCGACCCTCTTCTCTTGCGCGCGATGAGCATGAACATGCCCGCTCCCCAGCACCTCCGGCGCCCAGTACCACGTCACACCGGCCCCCTCGCGGCCACATATCCGCCGCAACGCCCGCAACCCGGCTGAACAAACCCCTCATCCTCCTCCCCTCACCACCCGCCAACCCTTTCCCTACGCCCACGACCTCCGCGCGCCTGCGTCACGAACGCGCCGCATTCTTTGACACCTGCATCACCGGTTCGCGCGAGACATGGGCGGTGGTGAACGCCACCTGCGCCGCGCTGCGCGAGGGAAGACTCAGCGAGGCGCAGAGCTTCGCGGATGCGTGCGGGCTGACGTGTCCGACGGGGCGGGTGTGGCCGGATGAAAGGGAAGGGGGCAGGACGACGGGTCCAAGAGGTCCGAGGTGGTCGATGCTGGGACACACGGGGCTGTTCGATGAGTTGGGGAGGAGATATCTGGTGCCTGCTTGGGTGGCGGG